>SKCR01023288.1:0-49860 GCA_019454045.1 Zanthoxylum bungeanum | reverse complement strand
CGGGCTCCTGTAACTTCTAAAATATGAATTTATAAATTACAGACATCCACATCTAAAAATGATTGAAATAATAATATTTCGCATAAATAAATAAATATATATATATATAACGGTAGATCTTAAATTATACTATTATTTATTGAATTTAGACTATCGATTGACCACCCTAGTTTGTATTTATAAAGTAAAAGTTATATTTAATCCTCGTTAGTTTAAATGAGGAAAAGGGGGGAAAGAGTCTTGAAACTATAAAACACCATGCCTAGAAATCAAATAATCAACATAAATGAATAAAAATGAAGTACTCTTGCAGTTAGGGTTAAAACTCACACCAAATTTATATCAAGTTCCTCTACAACATATTTGGATTCTTTTTTTTTTTTTTGGATAACCGGGTGTCCGGGCCAGCTTACGCGCACCTCGACTAATCCCCGGGACCTGTGCCTCGTGCCCTCAGAAGTTTCCCAACACAGATCAGGGTAAGTCGCTGGCTTTTCACATCAGGGGGCATGGCCCCAATGAAATACATCTAGTGAGATTCGAACCTTGAACCTGAGAGGGAGCAAATCACTCAAACCCAAAACATTTACCACTGAGGCAATCACTTGGGTTATATTTGGATTCCACGTTTGGCAAGTTTTGTTTTTAAGTTTTTAATAATTTATGATTGGTTATTATTAACTAAGAAATTATATATAAACGAATTTTAATTATTTATTGTTACAACTTAATTCGAAACTAAATCTAAATTTGTAAGCTTGAATAATGTTTGCTTTACGGTCCATAACCAAAGCATTGGAGCACCTCCTCCTTTAAATATATGTCACATGAGAAGCATTATTGTAAGAATTACTAAGTACCTATTTTCAAGAGAAACTGTTATTATGGGCAATCACAACTTTGCTACTGACCGAATTTTGAAGTACTATACTTAGTTAATGATGAAAACAAATTTGTTACATACACAAATGTACGAAAAAATTAAGATGATTGGATTCATTCAAGTTCAATGTACCTCAAACCTTTCAAGTGTTAATATTTCGAATGACGAATGATTTTTCAAAATAATTATTAAGTTGTCATAATATTTCTTTGTTTATTTTTCAAAAAAAAAATTAATAATACTAATTATCTTGAAGGAATACTCTTGTATTCCTCCGGACAAAAAACGTACATAACAAAGTAAGTTATAATAATTTTCAGGCCATTCGAAACAACTAGACCACTACTATGATATCCAAGGGTATCAAATATCATTGGGTACAAACATGTTATTTTGAGCATTGAACATGCAACTTAAATCATTAAATATGCAAACTCTATCAATAAATATGCAACTAATTTCATGTTTTGAATAATTTTATGTTTATTGACAGAGTTTGCATGTTTAATGGTTTAAATTGCATGTTTAATGATAAAAGTTATATATTTGAATCAAGAGTATCAAATATCATTAGGATACTGTAGATGGTCCCAAACAACTAACACAATAACATAAAGATTTCGAGCATTCAAGAACAAACAAACAAAAGGGTAAGTGTATATTTAGGATGAAGATGTTGCGATTTTAAATATCACTAGTAAAACAACATGATAATCTTGCAAGCAATGGCGAAGCCACTCTCAATTCGAAAATTAGTTAAAACAAGTCATATAAATTAACGAATAGTCCAATTAATGAGATAAATAGGGTTTTTTTCCATCAAAATGAAGAGTATCTTCAATTTTTTGTAAAAACTAAATTTTACCCTTATTAAATCAATATTCTGGCTACACTGCACATTCACAATAGACACAAAATTTGCAGAGGCAACAACTATCCTAATGGGTGGAAAATTAGCGAGGGATTTTGGGCCATCTCCAATAATGGGTGAATTTGATTCGACCCATGTCCTGAACTTAATCACAATTACGCTAGAAGCTAGTGGTTCGGACATAGGTTAGATAAGTCGACATATGAAAATCAGGTCGGGTATAGTATGAAGATGTTAATATTTATATTTGTTATATTTAATCAACGAATATGAAAATTATCTCTTTATCCATCTTTAATTTATCAGGTTGTCGTGCAGATCCTCGTTCACACAGGAATTTCACCTCTATTTGAACAAAAATATCAATACCTGTATCTAACCTATCTAATCAATGCGTATAGAAAATTATCAATTTATTCACCCCCAATATACCATGTCTCATCCCCGCATAGATTTTTACCTTACACGGACTTGCCTCAACAGTTAGGCCACTTGGTATTAATAAATCAATCACAAGAGGTCCCTAAAATGGGCCAATGGCCCGAAAGAACATAGTTGGATACCATGCCCATCAATCAATTCAAGTCTCACAGGCCCAAGAAACAGTTGATGGGCCATTTTGATGATATATATCAAACAAACCAAGCCCATCAAGGCAAAACGACGCCTTGATCTGACAGTTACACAAAAAGTCAAGAGTTTACAGCTAAGAGCTAAAAACGCAGCGTCGTCTGCTAAATGTACTTGTTGTTTCCGAGAAATGGACATTTTGACCCCACGCGCAGCATCTGCTTTTTATATAACTGCTGTCCCCACAATTGAGCGCAATTTTGTTTCTACCTACCCAACCATTTTGTATTTTCTCATTGAGCACCCATGCTTCCTTAATTATGCAATCTAATCTGTCATCCAAAGTCAAAATCTTTTCTGTAAAATATCTTACAGGAAATTAATTTTTTTTCTCTTTTCTATAACTTTCATAGCTCAATTTTAATTATTAAAAACATCTGAATATATTTTCATAATATATCCAAAAATCAGAACATATTTTCTTTTTTTAAAAATATTTCATTTACGGAAATTATTTTACGGTGAAATAAATGGACAAGTAATAACAATTTCAAATATGTAAATCCAAGGATGAAACTGTTATAAAAAATAAAATAGGGGTCCAAACGCAAATAAACCAAACACGAAGCACCAGCCCCATGGCCACCGCAAAATATGTAAAAAGATTAAAAAAAAAAACAGGGAAACTCCAGTTAAAACAACAACAGAAAGCACGCCACCGGCGCGTCCGCAAAAGCCGCTATTCAGTGGGCCCCAACACCGATAAAATTTGTTCCTTTGACACGTGTCATCCATTCTATAGTCCACCCAATCAATCGTCTTAAAAACTCGCTTTGTTCCGTACGCCCTGCTGTCACCCAAAGCTCGCGTGCATGGTAGGCCATTTAAGTTGACCCAAAAAAAATATATTAAAAAAATAAAAATAAAAAAACCAGTCTGTTGTTGTATTGAAGCTAGAGCCAAAGCGTGCGACTAAAGCATGCGCCCTCGGCACACTCTATCAGATCCCGACGGTGATGCGACAGTGCTACAGTCAATTTACGCTCATCATTTTGTTCCATTTAAGATTCCGCCACGTGTACGTTCAAAGTCTCTGGTCAACTAATTAAACCGTGATTTAGTCGTGTGACGTATGTACGCACGCGGGAGAAAGATGACGTAAATGTTTTAATTAATTACTAATTAATTAAAAGATTTGCGAGTCGCGTCGCGTGGGTGACTTTTGTAATAAAGTGATGCTGTTTCTCGCTGTTCCGGAGATTTTGTGGTCGGGAATTGCAAGATTTTCTTCCCCTTTATTATTAGCATCAGCATCACCACCACAATATTTAATGAAATTAAAATGACCGATTTACCCATCTGTATGGGAGATCCATGCCGACGTGAAAAGCGTAACCTTATTTCATATAAAATGAAAGATAAATTATTATTTATTCACTCGAAAATTATTTAATGCCTAAAAAATATTTAATTTTGAGAAAATGATATTTATACCTTCAAAGTTTTCAAAAATGAAATATTTACTATTCAAAAACTGTGTATTTTTTCGAGCATCCTCTAAATTTTGAGTGCATATATGATAAAATTTCTTAAAATTTTGGATGGTAATTAACAATTTTGAATAACTTTGGATGCATAGATTACATTTTTTTAAAAATTGATATTTTTCGAACATCGGATAATTTTTGTGTGGATAGATGGTAATTTCCTTAATAATGGATAACACAACCTTATGAGGAGTAGGGATAGCAAAAACTCGTGGAGATAATTATGGATAATTATATATATATTGGTTGGATGAGTCGGATACAGGTATTGAATCCTTATTCAAATAGAGGTAAAGTTTCCCGTGTGACTAAGGAGCCTCATGAGTTTGTTATGTTCAGGGTGGTTAAGTATATAATTTTCGTACCCGTTAATTAAATGAGACGGGTACGAATATTGACAATTTGACTTCCCGGTATCATACTCAGCCCATTGACATCCATATTCAAGAGTGACCCTATAGATAACATACACAAGCGCCAGTCAATTGATGTTCTTAACTTTGAGCCAAAATTAGAGATATTAAATTTAAATTTAATTAATATTCATTATAATAAAAAAAAAATAAAAAAAAATCTTTATTTTATTGATAAGTGACACATATTTTAAAATACTCGGTCCTCAAAATTCAGGACCGCACCAGGTCTTATTACGTTTGTTTTGCTTTAGCACTCTTGGTTTTATTCTTGATATTTGTCTAACAAATAAGTAAAAAATTTCAAACTTTTTAGCGCAAGGTGCTTTGTTCTTGTTCATGTAATGTATAACTTTGCTTCTTTATATATTTTGATTTAGCGTCGCAAAGTTTCTTCTAAATTTAAAACAACCAAGACATAACTTCAAATACTCGAAGAAAATCAAATCGTTACTACAAATGAGTGACTTAAGCTCTTCCCACCCGTGAGTTTATGCCGAGTAAATAAAATTTACGTTGGATCATATTAAATAAATACTGATAGTTGATTTAATAATCAGTACAAATTTAATTTTATATTAATTCATAATCCTCCGAACAATACTTTATGATTGAATATTTGAATTAATGTACATAATCATTGTGGATTTATATGAACATCTATTTTTTTTGTACCTCGAGTGAGAAAAATCTAAATGCTTTTGATCTATTTTATAATAACTTTTATAATGCCATTGATGATGACCGGCACTTCTTTGTAAAACCACAAGTGTTATGATTAAAAGTTTATTAGCAATATGAATGCAACTTAAATAACAACATTCAAGTCTAAATTGCCCTCTAAATAAAGTACTAATTTATTTGCAAATGAAATGCACCAAGGCACGCACAGGATCATAATTTATATTAACTTTGAAGTCAATATGATTATTACTTTATTTATCTTTAATTACAGTTATGGGTGGATAATTTTGACTTCCAAATCTTAACAGGGCCACAAAAAAAAAAAAAAAAAAATACATAACCCATGTTCAAAATATGTAAATGGAAATTCGTTCAATTAATTGGTTTGATTACAAGTTGAAGAAAGGGTGACGAGTAATTATTTCTCTTCTTTTTTAAAACCTTTAACATAGAAGATTAGTTGAAAGATCGAGATCATATATCGACCGTTAGAATTTATCTAATATTTCACGTGAATCTCATTTATTTCATGATAAAGGAGTGATTAATTGATTGATGTTCATATTATCACTAAAAAAAAATGGACACACGATGCAAGTATAATTACAAATTAAAAGTCACTATGCATCCACAAATGGCTCAAAAAGGAAAAGATCAAACGTTATATAATGCATATAACTGTTATGATTATGGCCACGTACCTTTTTATTGATCATGAGTCAATTGGTGAACTACTTCTTAGTGATCTCCACGTCAAATGCAAATTCGAATATATAGAGTGAAGAACAAATCACATAATCAAATCACCATCGGTTAGTGATTTTGTGCCTCTCAATTTTGTTTGATTATAAAAGTTTTATCTCTTCTTTGTTTCTATAACATTTTATCTCATAATATCTCATTTTATTTTGCGATATTTGAGAATCGTCGTCAATATTTCAGTGTAGGTTTAGAATAATACTTCGTTTCATAATCTTAAGATTATTTGCAATATTCAATTCATTAAGAATTTTCAAATATATTAATACTAATGATAATTTTCTCCAGGCCACAATTATTACGAGTAAATATGCTAATCTATTAAAAATATCAACTTTCATTCATTCTCATTTACCGTCAAAAAGACCGAAAAAAAAAAAAACGAACATCAACGCGAACTCCATTTAAACTAATCTATTTAACAGTAAATTAGAGGGAGTTGATGTTTATAAATAGGTTGAAAATAGTCAAAGTATCTGGAAAATAAATAGAAATTAATCTAAATTCTAAAGGCATTTGAGATGAATTTTCAGATTTCACTACACAAACTTCAAAATCAACCCCATTACATTAAAATAAAACTTAAAAAAAAAAAAATATTTTAGTGGAATTCTATAACACCATCAACGTCCAGCCAGGCGATTGACTTGGTACAAATCTCAACATATATTGATTAATTAGTGTTTCTTGACATTAAAATCTTATTGAAAACTAAATGGAGAGTTATTTTTTTCTCTCATAAAAATAGGGATACAACAAGTATTTTCTAAAAGAGAGAAAATCTATCATACAACGGAGGTATCACGTCATTCGTGTAACAATCCAACAATTCATTGTCATGTATGTTAAAATATTAAAAAAATAACTAAATAAATAAATATTAAATCAAATATGTCATTTATTAATTTATTGATAATATCACGTTATTCATGTTTAACTTGCACACAAAAATTACTCCTAACTTTTTTTTCCAATCACGTGCTTAGCTGCAGAGTTAGAAAGAGCCTATTTGCTAAATCGACAACAATTTTTTAAAGTTTTATCCAAATTTTGTATTTTTTGTTGTTGTAGGGTGTTTATAATCCATTGGTCCCCCAGGGAGCGTGGTTTGGTAGTGTAGGGTTCAAGATTTTATCTTGAGGTCATGAGTTCGAATCCAGGGAGTGCGTTTTCTGTAAGAGCCTGGGATAACCGGGAGTTTTACCTATTCCGCTTAAGTCCGGAATTGATGATTTAACGGTGAGATTTCCAACAATTTCAAAAAAAAAAATGTTTATAATCCATTGTGCCTTATAATGTCCAATGTAAAGAGTGCTCTTAATTTTTTGTTTTTTGTTTTTTTGTTTTTTACCTTGATGTTAAAAAAACAACAATTCTTAATGGAATTGCAAGTCCTTACCCTTTATTCAAGAATATTGCACAAACCCATTTTTATTAAAACATGCCCATCATATGCTGGGATTAGGGGTGCATTAATCGGTTTTAATCGATTAACCGAACCGTTCCGACCAATTTTTTTTATAACGGTTCGGTTATTGTGATTAAATCGGTTTTTGCGGTTAAATTTTTTAACTTTTTCGGTTATTCGGTTCGGTTACGGTTATGAGATTCGTATAACCGAACCGACCGATTAACCGAAATATATATATGCTTCAAAACCCTAAATAAGTAAATAATAAAATTTCATAGACCAATTATTAAAACCGAAAATTATTAAATTATTGGCTATTAAGAAACCCAAAATTTCATAATATTGGTTAAATATTAAATTTGATGAATAAATTTATATTTTGTTAAATTGCTTTGTTGAATATTGAGTTGATGAATTTATGTTTGTTGACTGGTTAATAACCGAATTAACCAAAAACCGACCGAAATATAATGGTTAAATTGGTTAATGGTTATGTGTCATAATATGGTTAAATCGGTTACACATTTACTTAACACCGAAAATTTCGGTTCGATTAAAAAATTAAGATTAACCGATCGAATCGACCGATGCACACCCCAACTGGATGATTTGCCATGAAATCATAAGAGAGTGCCCAATTGCACGTGTTTGATGATGGAAGTAATCACACAATATTTTCAATATTGAGCCACTAAAAGAAACTTCCAACACCCCTAAAATTAAATAAGATAATAAAAAATAGGAAGGGAGTTGACACTTTCTAATGGGCCAATTCTTTTTTAGTATAGTGGGATAAAACTTAAAAGTCTAAAAAAATATGGGTGGTACTTATGCCACATGTATTTATAGATATAGTGTGTTTGGTATAAAATATTGTCAGAAAGTGTAAATTATCTTATAAAGTATGGAATAAAAGGTAGAATATAAGGTAACATCAAAAAATAATTTCATATTATGATCATAATGATTTTGTGAACGTTAACATTAGTATTAATTTACCCGTTTAGAGAAGTGTTAAAACATTAGCGTCAAAACATTAGCGTCAACATTTCATCAAATTAATACACCCATATTATATAGTTGTGATGGGCATGTAATCCCTCTCTTTTGGTTTCTCTTGTGGGCAATTTTTTTTTTTATTTCCTTTTATTAATTCATATAATATATGATCTTTTGATTGAGGGTATTGTTTTATATTAAGCTTTTAGCTTTACAAGCGTGGATGCTTTTGTTGGAGAATCCACAACCAAAATGGCTCCATGGTCACAAGTCCCACGCTTCCCCACCAAAGCTCATTTACAACAAACATATGTAAGTTTTATTAAATACAACTGAAAAAACAAATATATTGAAAACATTTTTAGCCAATGCGGCCTTCCCACGTGTGATTTATCGAGTTGTGATTGGCTCACTCCCTTCTTTAGTCTTTTTTTTTTTTTTTAAATAAAAAAATAAAAAAAATACATAATTTATATTTTTTAGTGCACTAAGAAACAAGTAGTAGTGGCTTAAAACATGAAGGAATGAATGTTTTTTATTATATATATATTTGTTGTTTTTAGCACGGTTGACTTATATTTCCGTCTTTGCATTTTTAAGTAAAATGATAAAAATCAAAATGAATTTATTGCTCTTTATTATTTTGCGTTTATTAAACGGTGTTAAGAGGTGGATGATATCTTACTATATTTATGTCAAATTGTTACACATTTAATTTATATTTTGAAGAAATTATCTCTACACTACTTCCAATTTAGAAAATAGCTCTACATCACCTCTAGTTAAGGAAAAGTACATGTGACCATTAAAAACATAAAAAATTATATCGAGTCCATGTTCATATTTGTTCACACGAGGATTTTTACATTTACTTATATGGAGATGTCAATATCCGTACCCGACATGTCCAACTAATAGGTATATAAATTGTAGTCTACCGTCCACAATAGATATATAAAATAAGAGTGGCAATCCGAATTAGGATTCATTATTCGTTAGATTCAACTCGCATTAGAATAATGTTATCTATATTTAGTGTGTTATTTTTTAGTAATCCACTAATTGTGAATTATATACATATATGTTTATGAAAAATTAATGTAATAAATTACGTCGTGAACATGTAGGACTAAACAAATTTTTGTTTAAGATTTGTTTATTAACGAATCAAATACGAATCTTGATATTATAATTCGTTTACTAAATGGAACGAAGAATCCATTCATCAATTTATTTTGTTACCCATAATAAAAAATTGCACCTATACAAAACCCCATCTTCTCGGGGATTTTTTCCATTCCTATTCCTCAACACGTTTGAACTGACCGGGCAATAGGGATGAAAAAATGGGTCAAGTTTTTTTTTAAAAAAAAATTAAATTTTAATACTTGAAAATTAATTTTTTTAAAAAAATAATTTAAAGTTTTAGAGTAAATTTGAATTGGGTCATAAAATTTTAGTTATACTGTATGCATTTAAAATTAAAACAAATATATTTATTAATTTCAAATAGAATTACTTGTTAAATTATTGGTGATTGTGAGATAATTTACTGGAGGAGGTGAATAGATAAATTAAATATGAGGGTAATATAATTTTTTCTCTTACTGCTAACGACAAAATAATTATTTGATATTTGTTGACGGTTGGTTTTTGTCTCAGGGACAATAATGGAATATTGTTCCCGGGATAACCTTCCTTCAGCAGTGAATTTGTTTGGTTATGGGAAACCAAAAACAACTTTGATATAAGGAGAAGAGCACGCAGATTGACACAGGGAGTTAACGTAGTTCGGTGGATTGAATCCAGCCTACGTCCACGGGCACAAAATGGATGGTTGTTTTATTACTGAAATATGCTCAGCCGACCTGTTTTTGATCGGTCGGTGTGAAGACCGAGCTGTTTGCACGTCTGAAGTATTTACAAATTACTCTTCTTCCCACAAAATCAAGAAGAAAAAAACTCGTCATTCTCTCCTACGAGACTACCCTCCCTTATATACTAAGAATGAGGCGGTAAGATGAGGCGGTTGTTGTTCATATTTTGCAGAATCTTCCACGTGACACTTGCCTCATTTATTAAGTTCTCTGCTCTAAGCTTGTTCTTGCCGAAAGTAAGTCTGCCCCCTGACATCTCATCGCATCAATCTGACTCTTTACTGCCACACGTATTTAGTGATGATGACAGACTGGTGGGTGTTTCCGGGAGATGACACGTGTAGAGGAAATTCACAATCTTGAGGCTTCTGTCGGTCGCTAAGTGGTTGGCCTAATAATCTGCTGAACCTACAGAACCATTTCAGTCTTGTCTTGAACTGCCCGAGCCATTCGACTTACTAAAAAGTGAGCAGAGTAGGCCCGAACCGAGCTGGCGAGCTGATGTGGTCGATTTATGGAAACTGCATCAAAGCACATATTATGGTCAGTCTAATATGGGAGATCGCGTTTGGACTCCTGCTGAGCCGAGAAGTGGTTAATACTTTCTGAACATCGGCCAATGGGGAAATTTCACCTCTGTCCGTGGCTAACCATACTTAAAATGAAAGGAACCAGATCAACGCACTTCCACCCGGGGATTTGATAATGGCACCAGTGTTTGGCGTGCCACGGGTTTGGTGCCCTTCCCGGTTGTGGGAACACAGAAAATCTGGGGCGACGCATGCTGTCCCGGGCTCGCGGCCCGGTCGGGAGTACGGAGTAGCCACGGGGGCTAAACCGGAGAATGATGGAGTCGCCACCCGGTGTGAACCGGGAAAATGAGATTTAAGGCCGCACTCACCCCTCGCAAGGGAAGACCTCAAACCGTTGGGTTCGGAATGGTCCCTTACTTATGCCATTTGTAATGAAAGGATTTACATAATAATTTAATCAGGCTTAAGTAACACTTATTCCTAAGAATATCATGCTTCTATATTCATGGTACAAAATAACACTCATACATACATTTCGCATATATCTCATATCTAATAACACATGTCTAACAAAATACCTCAAAGTAACAATGAACATACAACTTCATTCAGCATATCATATTCATGAAAAAACAAGCATACATAATCCGCACAAGCATACATGTGAGCATTCTCCAAGTGATACGTGGAATTGTGTCCCAAGTACAGACCGCATTACCGTCCATTCGGAATCGGCTACGGAATTTATGTCTGGGTTTCCATCCGATATATCACAAGAAATAATACTCCAAAGTCATCATGGCATAGGCATATGAATCGTAATGCGTTAAATCAAGACCAAGGCAAACGACGCAACTAATGGAATAAACATGCTTTTCATTATTATGTGCACAAAGATAAGAATGACTATGTGTGGTTCCATAAAAAATCACCTAAGAAACAATTATACATGGCATGTGATGAAGATATCTCAGTTCAGTGTGTTCACGTTCGTGTAGCGTTCGTAAACGCGTTCGAACGGAAATGAAACAGAATGCTCACGTTCGAGTAGCGTTCGTAAACGCGTTCGAACGGCAATGAAACAGAATGCTCGCGTTCGTATGGCGTTTGATAACGCGTTCGAACGAAAATGAAACAAAATGCTCACGTCTGTATGGCGTTCTTGAACGCGTTCGAACGGAAATGAGACCTGATGCACGATAAGGCAAAAATGCATGCGCGTTCGAGTTGCGTTCGTAAACGCGTTCGAACGGGAACAGACCTGATGCATGAAATGGGACGCAATACATAAACAACAAAATAAAGGAGCGCGGCGAAGTACTGCCGTAAAGGTGGCCTTTTGGGGCTCTTGATCTCTCAAAGAGAGGACCTTTAGACCAACATACTAAGCCCATGCGCGTCACATCACATCATGCATACAAACATAAAGACAATCATATTATTCTAAGTATGTCCGATTGAACGTGTCTTGCATCCAACCGAACACACATCAACCGGCGCGGCAAAAACATCGTGGTAAAGGGCCTTAACCCCTCCCCATAGGGGATCTTTCATTCCACTTACTAAGCCCATGCGCTCGATGAGATGCATGCATAAAAAGCAACATGCAGAATTTAGATGACGAAAAATAAATAAATGAAAACAACACAAAACAAGAGAAGGTGCCGTTTACTCAAGTGGTACGTGGAGTTGTATCCCAAGTACAGACTGCACTACCGTCCATTCGGATTCGGCTACGGAATTTACGTCTGGGTTTCCATCCTATATACCACAAGAGACGACACTCTTCCATTTCATTCAAGCCACAACATGCATCCATAAACGACTCTCATGCGAATAGATTTCAATAATAATAAAAAAAACGAATATAAACTAATGAAAAGGTACTATCAGGTCTAACCTTTAAAATTACCTCTCGGATGTACGGTACACGATCGTCGGAAGGGTGGATGCTCCGCAACTCTCCCGGTTCACTGGTTCACTGTTCTCGTTCGTTGTCTTACTGTTTTGAGTCGTCGTTCTCCGTTTTGCTACTGTTTCCTTGTGGTTTCGCTGCCGTTTCCTCTTTATCTTTTGCTTACCGTTTTTGGGTGTGTTCTTCCTGTAATTTTTCTGTGTGTTGTATGAGCTAGGGACTAGGGACTGAGAAGGCTGGTGAAATGTTCTTTTTATAGGCAAAGGGTTGGGCTTGACAAGGAAAGAGATTTGGCTAATTAAAGAGGGATTTGATTTGGTTTGGTTAAGGGAAATCAAAGATTGAAGGGGGGACAAATCTTGGCTAGATAGGGAAGGTTGAATATTTGATTGGCTTGGTTTAGGAATACAATATTTAAGTTAGGAATAATATATTGGTTGATTGATTTTAACTTGATATGATTATATTTTGATTTAGTATGTGATTTGTTTAATTTAGGCATGATTTTAGTTTAAGTTGGTAATTGTTTATTTTATGTTTGGTATATGTTTTATTTAATTATTTAATTAATTTAATTATTATCTTATTTAGTTAATGTTTTAATTAATATTTATTTATTTAAATTGGGATGTGTTTTATGGGCTTTGGGGGGCTAATTGGGCTGGATGTGAGGCTAGCAGCAAAACCAGAAATACGGACACTGTTCGAACGCTTCCTCGAACGCGGCACGAATGCCCGCAATACGTTTGATGTTCGAACGTAAACACGAACGCAGCACTAACGAAAATAGTGAACCTTGTTTATTCTGAATTTCCCCTTCCGATGTCCGTTTCCCGTGACCTTCGTGACTTAAAAGGTATTGTCTCCAAAATGAGACTCATCATAGGGACTTATGTGTAAAAATGCAGTGCCTACAGTCGCCCCCACTTTGATGGGACTTGTGTAATGTGCAACAGTGACAATCCTATCAAAGTTATGCAATGCATTTCTACTTACCTGGCTCGCCAGCTGCCAATTGACTTACCATGTGTTGAGTTGATTTGGGTGGTGAGGTGCTGTGACCCCTGGTTCATTCCCGAACCGTGTTGTGATGTGGTCCATTCCCGAACCGTTGCCGTAAGGTGGTCCATTCCCGAACCGTTACTGTAAGGTGGTTCATTCCCGAACCGTTACTGTGAGGTGGTCCATTCCCGAACCGTTACTGTGAGATGTCCATTCCCGAACTGTTACTGTGAGGTGTTCATTCCCGAACTGTTATCGTGAGGTGGTCCATTCCCGAACCGTTACTGTGAGGTGTCCATTCTCGAACTGTTACTGTAAGGTGGTCCATTCCCGAACCGTTACTGTGAGGTGGTTCATTCCCGAACCGTGCTTCCATTTCTTGGAGTGCCATTCCCGGCTTGTTCATTCCTGAACTGTATTTCCATTCTTGGAGTGCCATTCCCAGCTTGTTCATTCTCGAACTGTGTTTCCATTCTTGGAGTGCCATTCCCGGCTTGTTCATTCTCGAACTGTGTTTCCATTCTTGGAGTGCCCTTCCCGGCTTGTTCATTCTGAACTGTATTTCCATTCTTGGAGTGCCATTCCCGGCTTGTTCATTCTCGAACTGTGTTTCCATTATTGGAGTGCCATTACCGGCTTGTTCATTCTCGAACTGTCCATTCCCGGACTATATCTCCATTCTCGGAGTGCCATTCTCTGCTGAACTGATCTGATGTAATATGGGACTCGCCCCCATAATGTCGTATCCGGCAATGCTGATACTGATGTAATGTGGGCCTCGACCCTGGGACTCATTCCCAAACTGTGTTTGATGTGGGCTCGACCCTGAGACTCATCCCCAAAACTGATTGCTGAAGTGGGCTTCGGCCCCAACTGCTACTACATGGGCCTCGCCCCAGATTGATGCTGATGTGGGCCTCGACCCTCGGGATTCATCCCAAACTGTGCTTGATGTGGGCCTCGACCCTGTGACTTATCCTCAAAACTGATTGCTGAAGTGGGCCTCGGCCCCAACTGCTACTGACATGGGCCTCGCCCCCAGACTGATGCTGATGTGGGCCTCGACCCTCGGGATTCATCCCACTGATACTGATGTGGGCCTCGGCCCTCGGGATTCATCCCAAACTGATACTGGTGTGGGCCTCGGCCCTGGGACTCATCCCCAAAACTGATAGTGATGTGGGCCTTGACCCTGGGACTTATCCCCAAAACTGATACTGATTCGGGCCTCGACCCTCTGCGATTCATTCTCGAAAACTGCTGATATTGTACGGTTACTGCTTCTGGTTGGCTTGTATTTGACGCTTTCTCTTTTTCTCCTTTGAAACCTGTTATTACAAAACAGAACAAACACAAAAAGGATGCGAATATGTTATGTGTATGCATGCATGCATGATTGGGTTTCCTATCCCGTCGGGTTAGGTCTTCTGTCAATTCTCCTGGTGACTGCTTAGCCTTCTCTTCCTCAGACAAGCTATCTCTTCAATCTGTCTACGTTGATCGGCTCGGTGAACTAATTCCCTTCCAAGTCTAATATCTTCACTGGCTCTATTTCCCAATTTCTGAATGTCTATCTTATCTTTTCTGTTTGCTTATTTCGAAGGTTCCCCGTGTTCATCACTGGATTCCATAGTACCAAGGTTGAATACTTTTCTCAAATATACTCATATTGCAGAAGAGCTTCAGCGAAATGAACGTCTTTATTATTGTTGAGGAAAAGAGTTCGAAAAAGTAACAAAATCAATGCCATTAAAAAAACTGGATCAAATAGACTAGGAGGAACATCTCCATCATCCGCATCACTGCCTTCTTCCTCGGCCTATGGTTCTTCACTGTCATCCATGTGAGAAGCTTGGTGGTTGAGGGTTTCTTTTCATAGGTTGGGTATTTTATGGGAATCTATGAGATCTTGAATTTCATGCCTGAGGCGGGTGCAGTTGTCGGTGTCATGGCCATGTAGCTGGTGGAAGTGACAATAAAGGTTCATATTTATGTGTGGTGGTGGGGGGTGCGGAAGTGGCTTGCCTTCTAAGGGTTTCAAGATTCCTTGTCCCTGTAACTTTTCAAATACCTTCGACAAAGGTCTACCAAGGTCGGAAAATTGCCGGTTCCTGATGGCAGCAACCTCGACAGTAGCGGGCTTAGTCTCAGAATACCCCCCAAGAGTCCGCCTATTCTGGCCATATGACTTTCTGTTTTCAGCCTCTTCTTCCTCAATATCCATGACAGTTTCCCTCAACTGTCGAAAATCAGAAATCATTGAAGTCATCCTCCTCAGCTTACTATAAATAGAGGACTTGGTGCCCTTGATGATCATTTTGATTTGGTCCTTCTCATAGGGCCGAGTCTGCATTTTCAGGAGCTGGCTTCTCCAGCGGTCTACATACTCCTTGAAGCTTTCCTCTGGCTTCTGCTTAGTGTTCTCCAAATCATGGAGTGACAAGTCAATCTCCAAGTCTGTAACATACTGCTTCAGAAAAGCATCAGCTAGTTCTTTCCAATCTTCCTTAACCTTCTTCTCAAGGCTATGATACCAAACCACAGGTGCCCCCTCGACTGACATCCCAAACATCTTTTGGACTTGGCGCTGTGATAGGCCCATTGAACTCATGACTGAGACATATTGCTGCAGATGGACCCTCGGGTCTCCGTTCCCATTAAACTTGGCCATGTCCGGCATTTTAAACTGAGTTGGCAGCTGTTCTCCGAAGGTCATTGCCTCATAATCTAACAACTCTTCATGTTTACCCCTCATTTTGCGGGTAACTGTTTCAACCTGATCCCGAAGCTTCTGAAATTCTGCCTGAGACCCAATCACTTTGCCTGTTGCATACTCTGCTATGTCATCATCAGAAGTGGGGACATCATCCCCCAACCCATTCGGAGGCTCCCCGCGCCTCACATTCTCAGAATTTCCCCCAGCACGGGGCACAACCATATTTTCCATGGCAGTGGTCATGGCTTGCAACTGTTCGGTGACCTTGGCGAGACTGTTTTCCAACTGATCTATACGGGATACCTCAATATCTGATTCACTCATGTCTGTTCTCAGTATTTTGGTGAGTCTTCCCTTTTCCCTAACCCAACGGGAATCTATGATGGCTTTCAGAACACAAGGGTTAACATGATGTATGTACGCATGAGGTGCATGAGGTGTATATAACATATATAACATATTAAATCAATTATAACTCTCAAGCAAATCGGCCCGTTATCATTTTAGAATCCTTCGGGCTAATTGTCATAGGAGTGAACCCATCCCAGTTTAAATGGCCCAATGAGTTCACATCTCATGACAAGGTGCCCGACTAAACCCAAATGGTAACGTTCCGAACACAATCACAAAGTGGCCCATCAATCACTTAGTAGCTTTTGGCCCAATAGTCATGAAATACGTTCTTGTCCCGGTTTAAATGGCCCAACAAGCCCATATCCCATGATAAATGGTCCAAATGGATCCAAACAACGATGTTCCCAAACACAAGCATAGAAGATAATGCAAACATGACATAATAATTTCTACACAATGGCCCATCGACATTTCAGAAGCTTTTGGCCTAATAGTCATGAGGTGCGAACTTGCCCCAGTTTAAATGGCCCAGCTAGCCCGCATTTCTGACAATAGTCCAACTGCATCCAAATGAGGATGGTCCACAAGCACATATTCAAGGAAATAATTGTTACTTTAGCCAACCCGGTCTATGGGTGGGTTAGCAAGAGTATAGACAAAGGCTCTCACCGGCGAAGGATGGCCCACAACTAGGTCTCCCCACTCAAGGGTTCGAGCAACCAAGTGAGCGCACCCCTTTTTATACACTAAGGTACGTGCCAATGAGCTATGGTGTGTGACGGACTGTCAAATGGATTTCCCGTTGTAGATCCCCCAGAGGGAAGGTGGAGCGAGGCTCACTTAAATACCCAAGCCTCTTAGGCTCTTATCGCTTGTTATCAGGAATAAACAACGAGTCCTCCAAATTAGTCCATCACAATAGGCTACCAGTAGATGGCTATCTAGGTGCCTTCACAGCTTTTCCTTCTAGAAAGGTAGTGAATGAAAGAAGACACCAAACCATTACCTAGCCTTAAAATGCCTTTGATTAAACACTCACTTTATCCACTATAGACACGGTCAATTAAAACATAAATCCAAACATCACAAGACAATATTTCGGGGCCGATTCTCTATCCCCAGTGGAGTCGCCAGACTGTGGGAACACAGAAAATATGGGGTGATGCATGCTGTCCCGGGCTCGCGGCCCGGTCGGGAGTACGGAGTAGCCACGGGGGCTAAACCGGAGAATGATGGAGTCGCCACCCGGTGTGAACCGGGAAAATGAGATTTAAGGCCGCACTCACCCCTCGCAAGGGAAGACCTCAAACCGTTGGGTTCGGAATTGTCCCTTACTTATGCCATTTGTAATGAAAGGATTTACATAATAATTTAATCAGGCTTAAGTAACACTTATTCCTAAGAATATCATGCTTCTATATTCATGGGTACAAAATAACACTCATACATACATTTCGCATATATCTCATATCTAATAACACATGTCTAACAAAATACCTCAAAGTAACAATGAACATACAACTTCATTCAGCATATCATATTCATGAAAACACAAGCATACATAATATCCGCACAAGCATACATGTGAGCATTCTTCCAAGTGATACGTGGAATTGTGTCCCAAGTACAGACCGCATTACCGTCCATTCGGAATCGGCTACGAAATTTATGTCTGGGTTTCCATCCGATATATCACAAGAAATAATACTCCAAAGTCATCATGGCATAGGCATATGAATCGTAATGCGTTAAATCAAGACAAGGCAAACGACGCAACTAATGGAATAAACACGCTTTTCATTATTATGTGCACAAAGATAAGAATGACTATGTGTGGTTCCATAAAAAATCACCTAAGAAACAATTATACATGGCATGTGATGAAGATATCTCAGTTCAGTGTGTTCACGTTCGTGTAGCGTTCGTAAACGCGTTCGAACGGAAATGAAACAGAATGCTCACGTTCGAGTAGCGTTCGTAAACGCGTTCGAACGGCAATGAAACAGAATGCTCGCGTTCGTATGGCGTTTGATAACGCGTTCGAACGAAAATGAAACAGAATGCTCACGTTCGTATGGCGTTCTTGAAGGCGTTCGAACGGAAATGAGACCTGATGCACGATAAGGCAAAAATGCATGCGCGTTCGAGTTGCGTTCGTAAACGCGTTCGAACGGGAACAGACCTGATGCATGAAATGAGACGCAATACATAAACAACAAAATAAAGGAGCGCGGCGAAGTACTGCCGTAAATGTGGCCTTTTGGGGCTCTTGATCTCTCAAATAGAGGACCTTTAGACCAACATACTAAGCCCATGCGCGTCACATCACATCATGCATACAAACATAAAGACAATCATATTATTCTAAGTATATCCGATTGAACGTGTCTTGCATCCAACCGAACACACATCAACCGGTGCGGCAAAGCATCGTGGTAAAGGGCCTTAACCCCTCCCCATATGGGATCTTTCATTCCACTTACTAAGCCCATGAGCTCGATTGAACCATACATAAATAAGCAACATGCAGAATTTAGATGACGAAAAATAAATAAATGAAAACAACACAAAACAAGAGAATGTGCCGTTTACTCAAGTGGTACGTGGAGTTGTATCCCAAGTACAGACCGCACTACCGTCCATTCGGATTCGGCTACGGAATTTACGTCTGGGTTTCCATCCTATATACCACAAGAGACGACACTCTTCCATTTCATTCAAGCCACAACATGCATCCATAAACGACTCTCATGCGAATAGATTCAATAATAATAAAAAAAACGAATATAAACTAATGAAAAGGTACCCTCAGGTCTAACCTTTTAAATCACCTCTCGGATGTACGGTACACGATCGTCGGAAGGGTGGATGCTCCGCAACTCTCCCGGTTCACTGGTTCACTGTTCTCGTTCGTTGTCTTACTGTTTTGAGTCGTCGTTCTCCGTCTTTTGCTACTGTTTCCTTGTGGTTTCGCTGCCGTTTCCTCTTTATCTTTTGCTTACCGTTTTTGGGTGTGTTCTTCCTGTAATTTTTCTGTGTGTTGTATGAGCTAGGGACTAGGGACTAGGGACTGAGAAGGTTGGTGAAGGGTTCTTTTTATAGGCAAAGGGTTGGGCTTGACAAGGAAAGAGATTTGGCTAATTAAAGAGAGATTTGATTTGGTTTGGTTAAGGGAAATCAAAGATTGAAGGGGGGACAAATCTTGGCTAGATAGGGAAGGTTGAATATTTGATTGGCTTGGTTTAGGAATACAATATTTTAAGTTAGGAATAATATATTGGTTGATTGATTTTAACTTGGTATGATTATATTTTGATTTAGTATGTGATTTGTTTAATTTAGGCATGATTTTAGTTTAAGTTGGTAATTGTTTATTTTATGTTTGGTATATGTTTTATTTAATTATTTAATTAATTTAATTATTATCTTATTTAGTTAATGTTTTAATTAATATTTATTTATTTAAATTGGGATGTGTTTTATGGGCTTTGGGGGGCTAATTGGGCTGGATGTGAGGCTAGCAGCAAAACCAGAATTACCGACACCGTTCGAACGCTTCCTCGAACGCGGCACGAACGCCCGCAATCCGTTTGATGTTCGAACGTAAACACGAACGCAGCACTAACGAAAACAGTGAACCTTGTTTATTCTGAATTTCCCCTTCCGATGTCCGTTTCCCGTGACCTCCGTGACTTAAAAGGTAGTGTCTCCAAAATGAGACTCATCATAGGGACTTATGTGTAAAAATACAGTGCCTACACCGGTCTCAAAGCGTTTCTTTGCATCGAGTATGTCCAAAAAATAATGAAAATAACTTTCACGTTTAATTAACAAACAAGCAAGATAAGCAAGTTTCTTTAAAAAAAAAAAGTTTCATTCATATCCAGAGGACCTACTGCCCTTCTTACAACTCTTTGCGGGACATTTTAAGAGAGGCTTTTACATTTACTTTCTTTTGCTTCCTGTTTTGCGGTCCAACCGCGTTTTTTGATCCGAGCTCTGAAGACTCTCGATGCGTACACCATATTTGTAAACTTCACACTCGAGTTGACTCATGCATCAGGCGCTTCGTTGGAATCCTTTGATTTGAACTTGACTTCGAGGATTCCGAGCTAGATCACAGGGTTTGCCGAACCAGGCGTTCTGTCGGTGCTCCTTTAACAATGCATTTCTCCGGTGTCTGGTGCCTCTCGGTCAACCCTGGGCTTCCGGGCGAGGCCGTCAGTCTTCGCTTTGCGTGGTTTTCCCGAATACATTTCGCCTCTTTTCCTCTCATTCGGGGAAGACCACCACACCAATTGAGAACTGGACCAACGGACGTCCTCCCTCGCCTTTGGCTGACTAGCTCCCTGATCAATCCTCCAGCACAAGTAACTTGCGAAGCTGGCGATTGGCAGTTTGGGAAGTGTAGTTCCTTCCTACTGAGGAGCTTGGTCAGCCGTTGCCAACGGATGTAACTCATTCACGTCGTTACATTTCATTCGACAATTCACCCCGGATGGGTGTCCGTTGGCCAGTATTTTTATATTTCATTCCACAATTCAACAAGAAAAGGTTTTTGTCCATACAGACCATTTCTTCCTCCCGTTCTGGCTTGCTTCTTCACATTCCTTTCTCATTCCATCCATTCTGTTGTTGAGCTACTTGTGCAAACCACGACTTTCACATTCTACCATCGTCTTACAACGCGAGTTGCTTCTTGTTCTTTCCCCACAGACGGCGCCAACTATTGACGGTTTGTTTTCGTCTCAGGGACAATAATGGAATATTGTTCCCGGGATAACCTTCCTTCAGCAGTGAATTTGTTTGGTTATATGAAACCAAAAGCAAACTTTGATAGAAGGAGAAGAGCACGCAGATTGACACAGAGAGTTAACGTGGTTCCACGGATTAAATCCAACCTACGTCCACGGGTACAAAACGGATGAGTGTTTTATTACTGAAATATGCTCGGCCGACCTGTTTTTTGTGTTCGGTCGGTGTGAAGACCGAGCTGTTTGCACTTCTGAAGTATTTACAAATTACTCTTCTTCCCACAAAACCAAGAAGAAAAAAACTCGTCATTTTCTCATACGAGACTACCCTCCATTATATACTAAGAATGAGGCGGTAAGATGAGGCAGTTGCTATTCATATTTTGCAGAATCTTCCACGTGACACTTGCCTCATTTATTAAGTTCTCTGCCCTAAGTTTGTTCTTGCCGAAAGTAAGCATGCCCCTTGACATCTCATCGCATCAATCTGACTCTTTACTGCCACACGTATTTAGTGATGATGACAGCCTGATGGGTGTTTCCGGGAGATGATACGTGTAGATGAAAATCACAATCTCGATACTTCTGTCGGTCGCTAAGTGGTCGGCCTAATAATCTGCCGAACCTACCGAACCATTTTCGTCCTGTATTGAACTGTCCGAGCCCTTCGACTTACTAAAAAGGGAGCATAGTAGGCCCGAACCGAGCTGACGAGCTGATGTGGTCGGTTTATGGAAACCGCATCAAAGCACATATTATGGTCGGTCTCATCTGGGAGATCGCGTCGGACTCCTGCTGAGCCGAGAAGTGGTTAATACTTTATGAACATCGACCAATAGGGAAATTCCACCTCTGTCACTGGCTTACCATGCTTGATTTATATACTGATTTTTACCATCAACAATATTAATTATAAACTCGTGATATTCTAATGACCTAAATTATTATGGTTATATAAACTTCCACTAATTTAAAAATGAAAGAGAAATAATTTATATTGACAATATAAATTATATATCCCGCCATATAAATGTTGATGCATCATTATATTTCATCACACATTTCAAAAGGTTTGTTACATCGTCAAACTTGGAAAAACGTTACAACATTTAAAAATAATAAATAATAATAAATTAAATTATCAGAAATCATTGTTTGGTGCGTTACACAAATCATCCATTTTTCTTCTCTTTGAAGCTACTAAGCTTTAAATTTGAATATCAATAATCAAACAAAACAGATTATTTTCTCAATAAATGGAGTTAGTTACATTAGTCTTTTGAAACTATTGCGTATATCAAAATCATTGTTTCATTCAATTAAGTAAAATTTAGATATATTTTTTATAATTTATGTTTTACATGAATTTATCGTTTAATATGTGGTAATATCATTTGTTCTCATTTTCTTAACGAGACACTTAAAGGTTTAGATTGGATATGTATGAACCATTTTAGTTGTAATTATCGCATCTTATCCTTAATGAGTGTCACACCCACTTTATTCATAATTAATTCGTTTATAATTTTATCTCTCATAATCCACTCACGCATCCAATTAAGTATTTTCATATCAACTACCCTCATTTTTAGCGTGTTTATTCTTTATGTCTTATAATTTTTTTTTTAAAGTTAATAAAAGAACATTGTGATCACACAAGACCACAGATGCACGTTTCCATTACCTCCGGTCCAAATCTATGAATAGCAATTTGATTAACGGGAGTAATTTAATCTGACGCCATTATTAAAAACAAAAACAAAAACAAAAACAAAAACATAATGATAAAAGTATTGAAAATTATTAAATAAATATTAAATTGGTAACTAAAAGTGAGATATTATTGAAATAATAAAGTATTAAAATGGTAAGAAAAGAGAACAAAGTATGATTATTAAATATATAATTACAAAACACAAATACAATAGACGTGTGTGTGGAGGAAACCTTTAATTTGCTTTTGCTTTGCTTTGGATTACTTTACATCTCATGTGTATTGATAATGTAATTGTATTATTAGGAGAGTAATTTAATTTAATATGAGTGCTATATATCAAAAGTGAAGACCCAATTTGTGAAGGACTCGATTAGGGCGTGCCTATTGTTCCCTCCACTACAAACAAAAGGCCATGAAAGTTTGCATTTTATTTTTAATAATTTTATTTTTTTTATTTGCTTTAATTTATAAATATTTTGGGGCTTTTAGATCTTCTTCCATGTGCATAAGATCTCTTTCAGGTTATTAAATCATGGGTTCTTTTTTTTTTTTTTAAGAAAAAATTAATATTATCTTTAGTGTGGGAGCATGCCATCACTTGGCTTCATTTAGTTCTTTTAATAGTTAATTAATTTACTTATTTTTTAAGTTCTGTTTGGTCTGGTTGATCTAAGACAATTTAGAAGAAGATTTGCATTCAGAACTCAGAAGAGAGACTTATGAGTACCCAATTGAAGCTCTAATGAGTCAATTCATTATTGGGTAGTTTGGAATGAGAGGAAAATGATTTTTGGTTTTTAAATTTGAAATTAGGCAAAAACATTTTTATAATAAGAAGCAATTTAAAGATGTTTTGTGTATTGTAGGAAAAACAATGAAGCCTGTTATTATTACTATTATTAAAATTTATTTATTTATTTATTTATCTTACGTGTATTAAGAGTTGAGATAATAAGTGGTTCATCCACACACATAGGATAAGTTTGTAAACTTATCTCAATTTATTCATCTCTCTATTAGAATAGAGATTAGGAGATTAGAGCATTTCCAATTAATTTTGTCTCCAACAATACATCTCACTTCCATCGTACTTAAATTTCAGGTTATCATATTTATTAAATTTATGAGGATTTTTTTTTTATCTCATTTCTATTTTTAATATTTTGTTTGTATTTTTTAATTTTTAATTAAATAAAATTATTTATTACGTAAGTCGATTTTATCGATTTTTTATACACGATTCAACCGATTAAACCAATAATTCATTAAAGTTATTACATCACCAATTCAATTTCCACTCCGAAAACAAATACTTTGAATCCCAAGTTGGGGCCATTCAGTTAGGGGTGTTCACGTATGAGGTCGGGTTATTTGAAATTTTATGAGACCCGATCGGGCCGGGTCACGAGAAGGTGGAACCCGATCGGGCCGGGTCACGTGAAGGTGGAACCCGATCGGGGTCGGGTCGTCGGGATTTTTTTTTTAATGAATTAATTATTTTAAAATACAAATATCTGTTATTTTATGTCTCAAAAATTATCATAAATAGAAAGTTTTAATAAACAAAAATAATAAACAAATGAAATAAAAGTAAAAAACTTTACAAATAATAATAAATTTTTTAGAAAAATAATATAAATATTATAGGGTCGGGTTGAGTTTTAGTATCAAACCCATTGCCCAACCCGACAATTTCGGGTTCGGTTGAAAATTTACAATTTTTTTTACTCACGCGGATCACGTCGGGTCACATCGGGTGGGATCACGGGTTGACCCGACCCTATAAACACCCCTACATTCCCATCCATATAACATATCACATCACATCAACAAAAAGGTTTGGCTACAAAACTGCTTTAAATCTTTTTTTTTAAACCATATAACAATACTAATAAAGTTAGGACACCAATGAGCGGTTGTTTACGGTCTTAATTAAATTTAAGGTCTCCTGAAAAATTATATTCATATATTTAAGTATATTATAAAATTAATTATAATTTTATATAGGAAGAAAATTATATTTTTTAATTGATGGTTTTTATTATTATTTTTTACATAAAAATAACAATTTTTTTTATTGATTAGTCAATATAGTAAAGGAAAGTTATTGAATTATTAAATTTTAATAAAAACTTATCTTACTTTTTATTAATTTTCAAACAAATAACTTAATTATTATTAATTTTTTTCAAAAAATATATATAATTAAACTAATTATCTCACTTTCTCATTATTTTTTTTTATGTTGATTCGCTATTAATGTTTTTCTTTTTGCTAAAAAAACAATAATAAATATATAATATTGTCATCACAACATCATTTATTCAAATTTTATCATTTTATTTTCTCTTTAATTAGTTTTTATTATTATTTGTTTACAAATTATTATTATTATTTATTTTCTTTATACGAAAAAGCTGATATTCTCTCAACAAAATTATATAGTTTAATTGCTGAAAATATATATAAAAAAAATTTAATAATACCTTATTAAAGTTTTTTTTTTCATCCGGTTCCGGTTTCGAAACCGTAACCGGATCCGAAATTTTTTTGTTCGGTTAGGGTTCACCCTTGACCAAACCGAAAAGAACCGTTGGAACCGGACGGTTCCAATGGTTTGAACCGAAACCGTTGGAACCGTTCGGTTCCAGCGGTTCGAACCAGAATATTGGAACCGAACGGTTCCAACGGTTCTAGGGTGGAACCGTTTTATTTTATTTTTTAAAAAAATTATTATTAAAAAAAAATCGGAATAGAATCGGAATCGAACCAAAACTGTTCAATTCGATTCCGATTTTACATAATCAATTTGATTCCGATTCGGAATCGAATCGAATCGGTGGCCACCTCTACTTACGCCTATGGCCACCAAAATCTTAAAGTCGGACTTATCCGTGGACAGATAAAACGATAATAACAGGAGATAAATGTAATTTCAGGTAGAAGCAGGGTAAGGATTAGAAATGGTGATTAGTAGGCCACATCTTCTTTGTATAATTCTTGGTTTGAACTTTGAATGGTCAAGCAACAAATAATTGGTATTCATGTTAAACATAGGATACCATGTAGATTTAAATGAATTTATCAGTGTTCTACCAGATTGAATCGGTTAGAACGCGTTATGAACTCAGTTCAGAAAATCCCTAAAAATTGGTCAAGAAAAATCGGTTAAAATCGGTGAACCAGTCCGGTTTTCGAGTTTTCTTAATTAAAAGGATTTCAAATCATTTTGTTTGATGTTATAAATTATTAGAATCAATGATTGTGTGTATATATTTTGTGTAATCTTTATATTTTTATGTTTTTCTCTAATTTTTAATTAAATAATTTTTTTTATAATATCTGCCGATTATACCGGTTCAATTGGTCGAATTAATGACCCGTTAAATTTTTAGATCATTGATTCAATAACCAATCAGATTTTTAATGGAATTTACATATGCTCACTTGGTCATTTTACATATTTTGAACAAAATTCTAAAACATTTAAAAAAAAAATTGTAAATTTGTATAACTAGCATTTAAAAGTAGTGCATGAGTAGAAACCAAATATCAATTCCGTTCTTACAGTGTAAAAGTTTTAACTGGTTAAAGCAATTAGCATCCACTAATTTTAGGAGCGTTGAAAACAAAAAAAAAACAAAAAACAAAAAAATTAATGGGTAGTGCTTAGTTAATCGAAATATAAAATTTTTACAACTTTAAATTGAGAAAAAAAATTGATAGTTGTTTGATCCATATAACCCAGAAAATAATTTTGTAAAAACTAAAAAATACAAGTCATATAATATCTAATTAGGGGTGCTCACTTGACCGAAGGGGTAAAGTTAAAAATCTAACTAGAAACTCAAAAAATGAAGTAGAGACTCATTGCGAGTCAGGTCGGGTCACAATCACACTTATACTATACAAAATAAATATTTAATGATTTTTAAAAAAATAATAATAAATAATATTGAAGATAATTATCAAGATATTAAAATTAAAGAGAGGAGTCTATAAATAATATAAAATAATATATTTGATTCATTATCTCGGATCGGATCAAACTAATTTTATAAAAAATCAAAACTCACAACCCCCAGCAGCATGAGTCATGAGATAAAATTACCATGCATGAACTTGTTGTACTAAATGGACAGACAATTTATCCAATTAGCCAAACAATAATTTCTAACGAAATATTTTTTGGTAATATTCTAATAATATTTATGTTTGAAACAATTATATATTATAGTATTTCTATAAAATATACAACTACTTGATGCTACCCCAACCAGACCAGACACTTAAATTAACTTAACCAAAGAGTATGGTTTAGTTTGTTCGGTCAACGTGACATTGACCAAACCTCTCCACTGTTTAGGCCATTAATCAATTATACAGCTGTCCCCCCACATTGAGAGAGAGAGAGAGAGAGAGAGAGAGAGAGAGACATGACTGTGTTTCATCATTGTACACGTATACCTTGCGTGCACTCTACACGCGCACGTATCATATCAAACTCCCTCACTTTTTCCTTTTGGTGATTAATCCTATTCTCCAGGGACATTTTTGTCAATTGATTCTATATAATCTTTTGCTTCCATGCACTCACCCATTTTCGACTTTGACTGTTGTCTCTCTCTCTCTCTCTCACGCGCGCACGCAGTGAAGCCTTTTCAAGCCTTTGTATCTCCGAGTGTTCGATTCGATCTGGGTTTTCAGTTTTGAAGATTGATCTGTTTGAGCCTGTCTTGTTTCTTTTTTTTTTAACTGGGTTCTGTTTCTCTGTGATTTTTCTGTAAGTTTTTAGCTCTTTCATGGTTATTTTCTTGCTCTTTTGTTGTTAAAAATATGTGATCTTTTGATTTGTGGCCCTGAAATATTTGTTTGCTTCTTGTTTTGGCTGTTTTAATCTTTCCCATTGAATCTGTCACTCTTAGCTTAGAAGCTTAATCTGTTCTTAGCTCGAAGCTAGGATTTTAGTCAAATTCAGGGTCTAGGAGGCATTTCTTTAAGATTTTGTTTGCTGAATTATCTTACCAAAACACTAGGAACTTAAAAAATTGTGTCTTTTTTGTATATGTGAGATTGTGATCTGGTTTTTAAACATGATCTACACTCATTAAGTTGAATCCTTTTGGTTATGCTGCTAAAATTTTGCTCTTACCTTATTGTTTCTGGGGAAATGAACTGTTAATTTGTGCAAGTTATTGCTTCTAATGTGATTAATATGTTGCAGGATCCTTGAATTGGTTGTGGTGTGGGAACAGCTGTGGTTGTGGATAAGAGAACAGCATGCGTTGGTGGCTTACACTTTCTGTTGATGTGTATCGAAAAGTCATTCCTTTGAACCTCTATTGTAGAGTGATTCTGTAATTCTGCTGATTAATTCTCAGTCTTGATCTTGTTGCTTCTCTGTTTTCAATGGGATCCACTTTTTTCGTCGTCATTCCCTGCTACGTCCGCCAGATTAGCTGAATATTAGCAAACCCATTTCCTCAGAAAATCCCCCCCTCGCTCTCATTTCCTTCTTAGTGAATTTTATTTTAGTTGTTTTGGTAGTAGTTTATTGTTCTTTCAATCTCTCTAGATTCTAGTTACGTCTATTGGTTATTTCTTTCTTGCTGGTAGATCTGAGTCCTTTTGTTTTCTGATTGGCATCATCCTGGTTTATTGAGTTACTGGTATTGAATTAATCGTCTGTGGAAGATTGATTTGCTCATTTAATATCAAAGGGTTGGGAAGTAGTTATGGTGTGTCAAGCAGCAGGCCAAACAAGATTCCGGGCATTGAAACATGAACATGGGATTGCAGGGAGGTCCGCCATAGTAGTTAGAATCATAGCATGCTTTCAACCTCTTAAGTTTTGCCAGGTTCGTGAACACTATGCTTGTTGTTCTTTTATTAGCGTTCATGCAGTTTAATAAGCAAGAAACTCTTTGCTCTTGTTAATCTCTAGGAAGAAGATATAAAATCATTTATTAAGACTTTTTTTTGTGTATTTTTGCAGGCTGAATATTTCCGTCATTTGCTTAAACCTGTCACGTAGATATATTAGTTTCAGTCGTTTTGATTTCAAGTTTAGCTGGAGTTTTAGTTTTTCCCTTACTATTGAGACAAACAGAAAATAGCAGCTTTCTGTACGCTATACGTCCTTTTGGTATGTATTGCGTTGTCCGTATTTTTTAAGACAAAATTTTCATTCTTTAATTTATTACTCAGTTTTTAATTATAATGGGGTTTCTCTATCTAAAAATATATTAGGTTATTGTTTTGGTTGGATGGGAGAAGACTGTGGATCCTGGTTTCCTCAGCAGCAATTTGATTGGCAATCCCCCAATTCAAATTTTTCGAGTCATCCAATTCACTTGGGGCAGCAAAATAGTATTCCTACGTTTATGAACCTTGGAACTAATGTGGTTTCACCTAATGGAATGTTGCCAGTTAGTGCATATCCTGTGCAACCTTACTCACAGGTTGCCCTAGCAAATGAACCTCACAGTTGGTTATATTGGTTGCCCCGCTTCCGACAGGCTTTTATGCCTGCTTCAAACTCTATTTTAAAAGAGCAATTACCTCCTGGCCCATTTGAGAATCATGGTGAGACCATCAAAACCAAGGCAGTGTCTGGGTGTGCACAGAAGAGGTTTCTTGTTTTCGATCAATCCAGGGATCAAACAACTTTGATGTTTAGCTCTGGAATTGGAGAACCTGTCCCATGCCTGACTTCTTGGAGTCCAAAGCCATTTGATGGTTCTAATTTGAGTCCTGAAAATCCTGGAGCGAAAGGAGAAGCAAATATTCACTCTGGACCAAATTTGATTGATGAATTAGATGAAACTAATGGGGCTGATCTGCAAAGTGAAATGCACGAGGATACTGAAGAACTCAATGCGCTACTGTACTCGGATGATGATGATAGTGACACTGATGATGAAGTTACAAGCACAGGTCACTCCCCTAGTACAATGACAGCTCACGAAAAGCAAGATTGGTTTGATGGGAGCACAGAGGAAGTTGCTAGCTCAGCTGGACCTAGCAAAAAGCGAAAACTTTTTTATGAAGATTGTCAAGATGTGCCATCGCCCATTCCAGCTAGTTCTGTCAAATGTAACTCACACCTTGACAATGAGGATGATGCAGAATCTAGTTGTGCCAACGGTCAGAATCCTGGGTCAGGTGAATTTGGTTACCTAGCAACCAACAAGAGAATGAGGAAGGATAACATACGGGAGACGGTGAGTGTTCTCCGGAGTATTATTCCTGATGGAAAGAGCAAGAAAACCATGTTGGTTCTTGATGAAGCTATTGATTACTTGAAATCCTTGAAGCTCAAAGCCAAAGCTTTTGGCCTCGATTCTCTATAAAATTCTCTATAAATCGCCTTATCTTTAACAGTTGGTTTTCGTCGTAGTACTTGTCATTATCATTTCTTCTAGATTAGAGGTCGTCGTTGGTGTGTGCTGAATAAAAAAGTATGGTACATATTAGTTGGGCGTGGGATTGCAGAAAATGGGGATTATCTAGCAAAGGAGGAGATTTGAATTAGCGGAAAGAGCTTGAATATTTTCTCGTTGAGTCATTATGTTCAATGATTTGAGTGGGAAATCAGCAATTTGGCTTTGTAAAATCTCTCTTTCTAGTCTCTAGAGAAAAGGAATTGAGTGCTGATATTATGCTCTCTTAAAAAAGAGAAATGAGTTATTAGACTTGCGAGTAACACTCATGGGAGGAGATGTGAGAAAACTAGTTATTCGAGCAGGACCCAAACCCAAATAAGAGAACAGAGTGCACGCTCCTTGTGTGTTTTGGGACCCAACTCTTTTCTTCTCCTTTATTCCTGTGTTTCTTGTCAAGTTGTATTACATCTCTTGTGTGTAGAGTTTCTCAAGATCAAAGACCACTTCTCAGTTTCATCTGGAAACTTGCTAAAGCGGCTCCAATTCATCACCAATCCACACATCCGCCATTGGCCTACGCCGCCTTTTCTTGCTTGCGTGAGTACTACACTGTTATCTTTATGTTACTACTCAGGTGCGCGGCATGGTGGGTGTCTTATAAGAAAGAGCCTTAGACCCCACCTTTTTTTACTGCTATTTTAATTTAAATTCGAAAGAACAACTTTTATGTAACCTTTCTCTTTTGCTTGCTTGCTTGCTTGCTGGTATCAATGCTCTGGTATCCTCCATGTTGTATTTGTTTGATTATCTGTGAATATGGTAGTGGTGGTGTTGTTGTTTGGTCTTTTTTAGTGATTGATGTGGGGAGATGATGAAGCAATTTTGGTGGGGACTGATACTGATTTATAGTTTGGTTGCTGTTACTACTTGTTTTGTATTTACGCAATTATGATATGGGACAGCCAATGTAATTTGTACTTGCATGATGCCTTTGCCCTTTTACATCCACATGGTGCAAAATTTCCAGTCCATTTTTGATGAGATCATGGGACCACAAGCTTTTTGCATTATTACAGACAGAGACAGAGACAGAGAGAGAGAGAGAGAGAGAATACATACATGATATACATGTTCATGAGCACGGGTTGATCAGAAACTGGCAAAATTAAATTTGCTTTTTACCATTCTTTTTATGCTAATGAATTCAATTTTTGTTTTTTGGCCTCAATCACATTACAATTAACCTAAAAATGGACGAAGCTACATTAGAGTTAAATTAATAAAAGGAAAAAAGGATACTTGGATCTTAATGTTTAATAAGGAATATGGAGAAAAACCATAATTCTAATTAAAAATTATAAAATTATTTCAAAATTTTGCTCATATTAAATTAATTTTACGATTCCACCATAAGAATATATTATGTGTTACATCAGCTGGGGGCGGACGGTGTACAACAAAATCGTGATGCCCAATATTCTCTCTCACGTTCACGTAACGTTCTTAGCTCTATAACAAACTGCTTTCCTTGCCTAAGTGGTAAATGCTTTGAGCTTGAGTGATTTCCTCCCTCTCAGATTTAAGGTTCGAATCCCATTAGATGTATTTTTTTGGAGTCATGCCCCATGGTGTGAAAAGCCAGCGACTTATCATGATCTGTGTTGGGAAACTTTTGAGGGCACGAGGCACAGGTCTCGGGGATTAGTCGAGGTGCGGATAAGTTGGTCCGGACACCCCAATTATCAAAAAAAAAAAAAAAAAAAAAAAAAACTGCTTTCCTTATTTCTTATCTCCATTAATAAAACGTTCACTTTGGTTGACAGGATAGACAACTTTTTTCATAAAGTAAAAGTTGCTACACTGCTTCTAGTCCTTTTAAGAGAATCTCAGTTCTTCAAATGTTTCTTCTGCCGTCCCCACTCAATTATATTCCATTTCATGTATGTATTAGAGTAACTATATTGTTGATTTTAGGTAACATATTATAATTTGAATATATGCACACGTCTCACCACACACAATGCTAATTAAATCAGGATTTACGCTTTAGTAACGAATTAAACTCATATCATTCACCTGTTTAAGACATAATTTGATAAATAGTATTAATTAAGTTAGTTTATAAATACTGTATTAAAAATATAAATCAACTTATAAATTCATTAAATCATATACCAAACTCTACATAAGCCTCTTGAGCATGCAGTATGTTGCGTACAATTTTGTCAAAAAATACGAAAAAGGGAAAAAGGAAAAGTAGAGGAATCTATTTGGGCTGGGTCTCCCACTACATGCACCGTTTATTAATCTGATGAGCCCCAATCTGTGAAAAGCCCAAGCCAATGCATCCAGTGCTTCGCAGTACATTGTAACAACTAAAACCGGCAACTAAACCTTCATTTTTTTTTAACGTTAGAAATCTACAGTAAAATCATCTTAAAAAAGAACAGATAAAATCACCTGTAATCCTAATTTCTTATAAAAAAAAATATATCATAAATTCGAACTCAAAAACTAACAATCCTAGCAACTAAACCCATCATGTCATCAAATCATGCTCAGCGTTGTAAAACAGTGACACGTGCCGACCACATGAGTGAGTGTTGATGGTGTTTTTAGGCACTATGATATTTAAGACAGCACGACAGGGGCAAAATGGTAATTTTCTCATTGGTCAAAGATCATTAATACCGACCCGACCACATGAGTGAGTGGCCGAGAACTTTATGATCCGATAACCGACCACTTTGGTTCGGATGACCGAGCACTATCAGATCGTTAGCGGCATTCTCAGCACAAATGACCATCATGACCGACCTCATGAAGACCGGGAATATGGCGGGATATGCTCCAGAAGATAAGTTATCATACTTTTATGGGGAAAACTGATGAGTCAGTGTCCAAATAGGATAAAAGAAGTGAAGATAGTTGTTATAATATGAATCCTTATGGAAAAAGAGAATAGTTTTGACTAGGAATCCTTATGGAAAATGAAATTGTTTCAACTAGGAAATTCTTGTACAAATAGGAATATGATTTCTTCACCATTATAAATAGGAGGGTAGAGTGAGTGTAGAGGAAGAGAACAAAAAGAGAGGATAAGAGGAACAAGTTGAGAGCAAGGTAGAGTTTAGATCAGAATCACCAAGCTCTAACTTGTAAAACACAAAGAACGGTCTGAGAAGCGCATTTTGAATAATAAAAGTATCATCCTGTTTGTGCCCGTGGACGTAGGTCGGATCCAAATCCACCGAACCACGTTAAATCTCCTTGTTGATTGGTGTATTTATCTGTTTTTTTGCTAAGTTTGCATTTGGTCCCACATAACCAAACAAATTCACTATTGAAGGAGGATTTACTCGGGAGTGATATTCCAATATTACCCTGAAACCAAAATCAGCCGCCAACATATCATAAATTCGAACTCAAAAACTAACCATCCTAGCAACTAAACCCATCATGTCATCAAATCATGCTCAGCGTTGTAAAACAGTGACACGTGAATCCACAGCGACACGTCTCCCATTTATTATTATTATTATTATTATTATACGTGCTTAGTGGAAGTGTAGAAGTTATAGAAATGGAGGACTAAGCACACGAGGAAAGGTTACAACATAACGCTTAGCGCATCAAGGCGTCAACAGCGTTCGATCGAATTCACGTCGTTTTTTGAAATGGAGAATTTTCCTTTTCACGATGGCAATATCTATAATTCGCTCGACAATCGCCACGTAATTTTCATTTTCTCTGATTATTTTTCTTATATTTTGGTTTAATCAATTTTTGTGTTTTATTTTCATTATTATTATTTTTTTGGTTAGATTTTACTGAAATTTGGTTAGGTTCATGATTTAAGGATGGTTCAATCAAGTGTTATTTTTTAAAAAAATTATCACTTTTTTTTTTTTTTTTTTTTTTAGATTTTGCTAAAATTTGGTTAGGTTTATGATTTGAGGATTGTTCAATCAAGTGTTTTAACTGAATGCTCACATAACGAGTTAAGTGAAAAATTTGTGGAAATGAATTTGATGCTGGTGCTTGAACTGAACAGTTATGATTAGCTTAAATTGATTGTTGGTGAAGTATGAATTGAACTTGAACATTCAATTGCGAACCTCAATTTGTCGACTGTCAGTTTGAAACGGTAAAATTGGTGGCATGGCATAAAGAAGAGATCATCTGTGCTAAAATCATTTTTGAATGAAATGAGAAATTGGATAAGGTGTCAAATAATTCATGGAAGTTAGAATTTGGTACTTTTCGAACTCTAATGATTGTCTCATTAGTTGTTACGGAAGAAATATTCCACCTATGATGTTGAGTAGGTTTCTGCACTTTCCCAGCTGTTGTGTAATTCCACTGAGACTGTTGTCTCAAACAGTTGCATTGTGTTTTCTTAATATGAATCTCTTAGTGAATTAGAAGATTTAAAACAAAATCTTGTAGATGATTTATATGTAGATGATTTAAAAGGTAGCTGATATCTTGATGCATGTGAAAAGTTTGTTTCGATAAGCTCAAGTAATTAAGTTTACACCTTAAGTCTTTTAGTTTATCCTGATGATTTTGAACTGAATCTGTAACCCATCCCTCTTTTATCTGCTTAGTGATTCTCTCTCTGTTGCCTTCTATTATCCTTTTGCTTTTTGAGTTTTCCTCTAATTGTGACTCTATAATATGAATTACATGCTTCTTATCAAATATAACGTGCTTGGGTGAGCAAATGATAATGTTTTCAGTTTTCCCAATATTTAGTTCATGAGTGATGGCTTGCCTTTCTCATGAAACTCGTATCAAACATAATGCGTTTGGCTGGGGAAAAGATAATGCTTTTTCAATGTTTTACTTTATGGATGAGTGCTTGCCTTTTATCTTTTATCAAACATGGTGTTTTTGGCTGGCCTAAAGATAACGCTTTTCCAATATTTTACTTCATGAGTGAGTGCTTGCCTTTATCTCTTATCAAACATAATGTGTTTGGCCGGGCAGAAGAATGTTTTTCTAATATTTTACTTCACTAGTGAGTGCTTGCCTTTCTCATTTATCTCTAACATAGTTCATGGTAGAGATTTTTTCTTTATCCTAGAAGTAACTCATCTATGAGAATATTTTTGCTGTTTATGTAGGATGCTAATTATAGTTTGCAAATGCACTCGTCTTTGATACGGAGGCTTTCGCAGGAAAGAGAATTGGAGGTTTGTTTTAGTTTCAGATATATTATATTTTAATTTCATGATGGTAAAGATTTTGCTAGCATGGATCCTTTAATACATTCTTTCTTTCCTCTGTTTCCGATGTTTTTGTCTATTATACTCCATTGTATTTTTATTCTTTTTAATTTATTATCAAGTTCTTTTCATGTCTGAACAGGGGCATAAGGGTTGCGTGAATGCCATTTCTTGGAATTCCGAAGGCTCTCTTTTGATATCTGGATCAGATGACATGCGAGTAAGAGATTCCAGTACTTGTAATCCGAATTTTAAAGTGTAATTTGCATATATTAGGTAGCATTGAAAGAACTGAAATTTAGCTCAGAGAAGGAAACATGAAGTTTTGAAGTATAGTTATAGTTTAATTATTATCTGCAGATCAACATTTGGAGCTATTCTAGTAGAAAACTCTTGCATTCCATAGACACTGGGCATTCTGCAAACATATTCTGTACAAAATTTGTCCCTGAAACTTCAGATGAGCTTGTTGTGTCTGGAGCTGGAGATGCAGAAGTAATGTTTTTACTACTTTTACTTTTATTTTTGGTGGTGGATGCTATTCTGCACATGGTTAATGTTTTTGTTAAGTTTCACTACTGATCTTTTTGCAGGTTCGGTTATTTAATCTGTCTCGGTTTAGTGGGAGCAGACTTGATGATAATGCTGTTACTCCATCAGCGCTGTATCAATGTCACACCAGAAGAGTAAAAAAGTTAGCTGTAAGATCTTACAACATAAGTACCTGAATATGTATATATGTCAGATCTGAAAGTGTGTCCTCTTTCCTTTGCTTCCCATAATTTCCACCTGCTTTTTGATGCAGGTAGAAGTTGGAAATCCACATGTGGTCTGGAGTGCAAGTGAAGATGGGACTTTGCGACAACATGATTTTCGGGAGGGTGCTTCTTGTCCTCCCGCTGGATCGTCTCATCAAGAATGTAATAATGTTCTAGTGAGTAATCTTTTCCATCTTCTGCATCATGTTTAAGTTTTCTCTAAACATTCTTTGAATCTCTACTTGTTATCGATGATTCAGTCACCTGCTTTATAAAAAAATATACTAGAGGCCTATCTTAACTGGTGATGTTCTTTGTATTTATAATGTTATCTGTTAACATGTTTGAGAGAGGACTAGAGTATATGTTTGTTAGTGTCAACTTGATGCAATTACCTTAGCAGAATTGTTGCTTCTGGTTGTGGTCCTCATCTGTCAGTTAAGATTGAGAGTTGGGGAACTCCTTCCATTTTGTTGTAAATGTTGATCTAGGATCAATATCAAAATTTCTACTCTGACATGTCAATAAATGTCTGAAAAGATAAACCTGTTTATTTTCCTTATCAAGCCATAGGAAATGGTAATGCTTAGTTAAATATTTAATTAAGTCCAAATATTTCAATAGTAACTTGACTAAAAGATATATTGATATATCTTTTCAGTTCACACTATTGCAGATGCTTTGTGACAGTAGGTTGATTTACATTATTAGGTTATTTGCCTTGATTGGCATTGGATTACTTTCTATTGAACTGTTGAATTTGGTTAATGTAATGATCATATTGTATTCTTACTATTGGTAGATTTTTATTTTATTTTTTAAATCTTATCACCCCTATTTTAAGTCCATCTTTGTTTTCTTTTTCTTCGCCCCTTTTCAGCTTGATTTACGGTGTGGAGCGAAGAGATCACTAGCTGATCCACCAAGACAAACTCTGTCTCTAAAATCTTGTGATATCAGTTCTACTAGGCCTCATTTAATCCTGGTTGGTGGGAGGTACACAACTAAAACTATATCCGTTTGTTTATGCATATTTTGTACTCTTTTTTCCTCTAACTTCTTGTCCTTGAATCTTTTCAGTGATGCATTTGCTCGTTTGTATGATAGAAGGATGCTGCCTTCGCTAACTTCCTGTCGGAAAAGGATGTCACCACCACCTTGTGTTAATTATTTCTGCCCTATGCATCTTTCTGAACATGTTAGTTTAGTGTTTTTTTATTGACTTCATTACTGCTTTATTATCTTTTATAATATTGTTTCCCTTTTTGTTGGAACTTTCAATAGTTATCCTGTCTTTTATGAGTTTTTTTCAGGAAAGCAGATTGAAATTTATTTTGAAACTTGTTTAGTTTTCTGGGACCTGATGCTATGGTTCTGAAATATTACATTTTAGTTGATACTTTAAAATACTTGGTCTGTGTCTATCATTTTGTTTCCTTTAATTTTTGTTCTGTAACGTTCTATAAAATTATCTATCTTTTGGTTATCTTTACAATGTTGGTCCAAATGTTGTTTCCTTTTCTTTTAGGGACGTTCAAGCTTGCACCTGACTCATGTTACATTTAGTCCTAATGGAGAAGAGGTTCTCCTTAGTTATAGCGGAGAGCATGTATATCTAATGGATGTGAATCATGGTATGTTTAATCTTGCTGAAGCTTTGCTTCCATCTTTGGGGTCCCTTATTGCTTGACTTTATATTATGCCATGGGGGAACATGAATATATATTTGACAGACATGATTTCTTGATTTTGTATCAGTCCATTGCATGGGTATTGCATATATATTGGAATACGAGCCAAAATTATATGCATGTAAATTCTGAATTTCGGATTTCTGATGGCTGCTCTTGGTGATTATCTAAGTGTGTGTATCTAAGTTTCTCTTTTTAAAGTTCAGAGAAATGATACACCACAAAGTATCACCCTAAACGTGGTTAGTCTGGTAGGATAGCAAGGGAAATTTCTGTTGTCATTTTATTAGTTGAATATTCTTATTAAATGAACATTTAACTCGATGCACAATGAATCTGTTTTTTTAGTTCACGACAGGCTAATTTTTCTGTGTGGTGTAAACTTGTTTGGATAATACTCAATGGTTTTCTATCTTATTTCGTAGGAGGAGGGCGTGCCACACGATATACTGAAGGTGATGCTTCGAAAATTATGAGCTTCACACCAACACTCAATGGGTTAGAATTGCAGTCACCAGTACCTGATATTCTCCAAAGTAATTTTCCTATCAGAGGCAATATGGCTGCCAGGGTGGGAATCTTTGCTTATCTTCTGTTTTGTTTATTGTTTTTTGTGGTAACCTTGCTGGGCAGATTTTAGTATTCGATTAAAAAAGGTATTATTCATGCATTTAATTCTTAGCTAGTCCAATGTGATTGTTACAGCTTGAAAAGTGCAGAATGTTAGTTAAAGTTGCTAGAAATTCTTTGGAGTGGGGGACGAATCCTTATTATGCAATTGAGGCATGCAATGAAGTTTTGGAGGGCCGTGGTAGTGGAATTGGACCTGTACTGAGGCATGAATGTCTTTGCATTCGTGCTGCCTTGTTGCTTAAGGTTCCTTGGAAATTGTTTCATGTTAAATGTTGTGATCTTTGTTTCCTTCGCGTGAAACGAGTTTCTAATTAGTCATTTACCACTCTTTTCCAGCGGAAGTGGAAAAACGATGCCCATATGGCCATAAGAGATTGCTACAATGCTCGGAGAATTGATAGTACTTCCTTTAGAGCTCATTACTACATGTCTGAAGCTCTAGGGCAGGTAATTCCGTCCTACTTTTTCCAGTTGGTTGTATTATTGATACTGAACTACAATGCAATGCAGTTGGTACCTGCGAAAATCCTTGCTGATAAATTTGGCCACTTGAGTGCTGTTAAGTGATAGTAAATACTCTGTATTGCTTAATAAGAATGTTACAAGAGAAGGCTTTATATAGCTTTAAGATTACACCAAGGAAACTAAATATAACCCCATAATTTCACAATCAATCCCATGATTCTAGCAATCAATCATAATTAATATATTCCTAATTCTAACAATCCCCCTTAAGCTGAAGCATACATATTATATGCACCAAGCTTGTTACAAATGAAATCAATGCGCGGACCTTGAAGAGACTTAGTAAGGACATATACTAATTGGCCTTATAAGTTGATAGAACTAGTAGCAATATATCTAGACAAAAAATTTTCTCTGATAAAGTGGTAATCCACTTTTATGTGTTTGGTCCTCTCATGAAACACAAGATTAGAAATGATATGCAATGTTGCTCGATTGTCACAAATTAGCTTCATTTGTGCTCCTCCTCCAAACTTTAATTCTTGCAATAACTGTTCTAACCATATCACTCGCATGTTGCTAAATCCATAGCTCGATATTCTGCTTCCGCACTAGACCTGGCGATGACAATTTGTTTCTTACTCTTTCAATATATTATATTACGTCTAATCAAAACACAATATCTTGTAGTAGAGCGCTTATCTGAAATTGAACCCGCCCAATCTGCGTTAGAAAACCCAATGACCCGAGTATGACCCTTATCTTCATATAGCAGTCCTTAGCATGGTGTCCCTTTTTTATATTTAAGAATGCGTATAACAGCATCCCAATAACTCTCACAAGGAGTTTAACCACGCTTACAACAAAGGAAATGCCTAGTCAAGTGATTGTATGATAGTTTAGCTTCCTAGCTAGTCTCCTGTATCGTTCAGGATTATCCAATGGTTTCCCAACTAGTTTTCTGTATTCTTCGAGATTATTCAATGACTCTCCCTTTTTTGGTAAGAAATAAGACAATTTTATATTTCTGGATTATTAGAATTACAAGAGAGATGTTTTTATATAAGCATTACATCAAGTTAATATGAAAACTAAATGTACTAATAACCATTAGGATTACATAATCATATTTCAATTATTATGTAACAATATCTTAGAGAGATATAGAATCATAATCATATCTTTAGATGATTATTATTATGCTTCTAATAATATCTTAGGGGGGACATTCCTGCTCAAGCTAGAATATACTTATCGTATGCTTCAAGTTTGTTACAAATGAAACCAGTACAAGATCCACAAGGAGATTAGAGTGTTTTAATACCGCTGGAGAATGCACAACAGGAAATGCAGTGACTTGGATGTTTTAACACCGCTGGAGAATGCACAATGGGAACAAATGCGGAGGTTTGGATGGTTTAACATCGCTGGAAGATGCATAGTGGGAACCTCTTGGGGAAGCTTGGATGGTTTAACATAGCTGGAAAAAGCACAGCGAGAAGTTTGAAATATTCCAGAAAAAAACCCCAAAAGTTTAAACTATTCCAAAACAACTCAAAATGTCTAAAGAAAACTTGCTAAATCATCCCATGACAGAAAACTCCGAAAAGAGTTGGATTGATCGACAAAATCTGAGCATTTCGTCATCGTCGGTGTTGTTAGGACTGCCGAAGAAGATGTGGCGCGAGGCTCACGTGTATATAGTGGCGCTTGTTACCTATGCGCTGTCTTTAACAATGATTCTAAAAGAGAGAAACCGGACACAAACTCACAGACCCCAGAGATAGATTGGCTCTGATATCATGTTAAGTGAAAGAGTAACTACTCTGTATTGCTTAATAAGAATGTTACAAGAGAAGGCTTTATATAGCCTTAAGATCTCACCAAGTAAGGAAACTAAATATAACTCATAATTACATAATCAATAACAATCAATCATAATTAATATATTCCTAAATCTAACAAGTGTAATGCCACGTTTTGCATTCTAGATTACCCATAGCATATTACATTAGGCCTCAGCGGTTTGCTATACTGATGCAGCTACGAATAATAGAAATTTAATATAGCCACGGAATGTAGGATCCAGCAGCTAACAGATCATAGTGTAGAGAAAGAAACTGTAGGATTGTAGTAGGGACATAAAAATAAAATCCAGCCTTAGGGCTTGTAAGAGGTCAAAACTCAAATCTGTAGATTTTGTAAATTACAAGAATAATAATGACTGCTACAGTACAAAACAATTTATATTAGCCTTTAACAACCATAGAACCCCGGCCCTTCATCTTAAAAGAATAAACAAATCCTACCCACTAAAACCATTAAAAGTCACATGCTATTCACCTGACCCTTATCATTTATTTTAAAACACTTAAAATGATATAAAATAACCAGCTTTATTAATTAAAATTATGCTCCTGCATCATGTACCCTTTTTACTAATTGTATTGGCCACAGTTTTTTAAGGTAGACATTTTTAGCTAAAATAGCATGATGCCTTTACCAGTTATGGAGTATTTCTTTTGTATTTTTTTTTTATAAGAAACTAAATATTTTTATTATTATTGTAAATTATATTTAAGAACAAAAAGTGAGATGGACTGGAGGTCCACCACCAGATTTACAGAGCAACTATACTAGACCAAAAAATTCACAGTATAATCCCATACAAAAACTGCAACATCAAGCGTTACTGGAAAACAGTTAATGGTTTTGGTCAGATTTATGTTTGAATTTTTCATCTAATCTGTTTTTGGGGTGACTTTGTTGGAGCACTGAAGCAGTATGGAACATTTATCCAAGGACCAAGAATTAGATATTTTAGAATATTACATTCTAAACTCTTTCAGCTACCTTTATTAAAAGACGAACCATAATATCTTATTCTCATGGCATACGAAGTTGAATATACTGAAACTGTCGCTATATGTCTTTTAGACTTTTACTCGTTGTCACTTCCTAATTTTTAGTTTTCTGCAGCTTTGCAAACATAAAGAAGCTGTAGATTTTGCCATTGCTGCTCAATGTCTGGACCCATCCAATTCTGAAGTGGCAGAAAAGGTTGAGAATCTAAAGAAGGATATTGCTGCAGGTTTGTAACTTCTTAATGTTGCGTACCTTCTTTGTGTTCTCCATATTGGAGTTTCGCATGGTGGAGTAGAAGCTATTATATTTTATAGAATATGTATCTATCAAAAATGGCCGCTGTTAAATTCATTCGATGAGGATATTATATACATCAGTTTTTGTATATATTGTTAGTGTTATGGTAGTATTCATCTCAATTTCAACTGAATGAACTTTTTGTCTTACTTTAATAAATTATCCTTTGCCTGACAAACAGACGTCAATAATCAATATGGTGCGAAAGATGTATAAATTAGGAATGTATCTGTGTCGACCGTCCTATAACATTAGGGTACCCGTACCTGTTTCTAAAAATTGCACGCATATTGAATGAGAAGCTGTTGGGGTAATGTTTCATATTTAGGGAAGCATTGATGTGTATTGCATTGGTGTTACAAACCAAATGTTGTTTTAATCCATGCTTTTTTCGAGGATTTTTACCTGATTTGAAGTTGTAGGTGAAGGATAAATTTTTTTGGAGTAATGCTACATATCCCAAAATAAAATGAGATGGCATGCTCATCAACTGGTGGATCAATTTATTGTAGTATTTTATAATCTACATGACGAGGGTCACCTTTTTTGGGATATCTTTTGGGATATGTAGCATTATTGACTATTGTATGGCAGCAAAGATCAGATGTCAGAATTCCATTTTGCTGAATTCAAAACTCAGTCATGTGAAAGCAAGTTTACCCTGGAACTACTTGAATGTATTTTACAAGGATTTAGTTAGCACTTGCAATATAGTGACAATCTAATCCAACCAAGTCCTATTCGTTTGGAGATATATTCTTCATATACTACTTTTTGAGTGTATTTCATGGAAAAGGGAACATCCATTACCCATACTTTTCGTTTTTGCATAGGGTTTCACTTGATATATTTTGATGCAAGTCCGTTCGGTTCAAGATCACCTGTTTCCTATTTGCTCTTCTAATAATGTGAATGGCTTAATAAGTTGATATGAAAATAAATGTTTCTTGGTTAATGCTAGATTAGTAACTAAAGATTCTATGTATTTCTTATGTTGCAGAGTTTTAGCTGAGCTATTTTATATCTAATTGTGTTGTTGCATAACTAGCTGAAGCGGAGAAAAATAACAAGGAAAATGATGGGGCAGCAAGGTCTGAATCCCGTACAGGAAGAGTACTTTCACTGAGTGATATACTCTACAGGTCAGAGGCTAATAGTGATGCTTCACAAGATGATCCGAGGTCTGAAAGAGAAGATTCTGATAATGACGAGGAGCTAGAGGTGGACTTTGAAACATCAATATCAGGTGATGAAGAGCGTGATGTTGATGCCAATTTTTTGCATAGAAGTTTGAATCTGAGAATCCACCGAAGAGGTGATTCAGCTAGAGAAACTGATGATGCCAATGGCTCCTGTGGGTCGCCTTCATTTTCATCACAATATGATGGATATCTTATCAGGTTCTTATTCAATTTTTTTTTTTAAATAGAAATATTTGAACGTGACAAAAAATGGAGATTACCTATATATAGCTTCTGGTCGACTTTTTCAACAAAATTATCTATATATCAACCAACAACCACAGAAGCAAGGTCTTGGTTTTCACCAAATCGGAATTTTACTTTTTCTGTTCATCTATAGTGAATTCACTTTTTCATTCGGTCATGTTGCTTTGACCAATTCGCTATCCTTTTGTTTTATTGCAGCCTGAGGCAGTTATTGACATGAAACAAAGATATGTTGGCCACTGTAATGTTGGAACTGACATTAAGCAAGCCAGTTTTCTTGGTCGAAAAGGTAACTTTCTCTTAATTCTTCTTGTTTGCATGACATTTCAATCATGCCAATAATGAACATCTTATTATTAATTTACAGGTGATTATATAGCCAGTGGGAGTGATGATGGTAGATGGTTTATTTGGGAGAAGCAAACTGGCAGACTGATTAAAATGCTACTTGGAGATGAAGCTGGTAATGGAATTTAGTGTGAAGAGTGGGGGTTGCTGCTGTATCTTTTAATTCTCATCTTAAACGATTGTTGTCTCTTCTTGTCCCTCTACAGTCGTGAACTGCGTGCAGTGTCATCCCTTTGATTGTGTGGTGGCAACCAGTGGCATTGATAGCACTATAAAGGTGTGTGTGATGAGAGGGATTTCTTTTTTCCAAGTGCTGTGCTGGTTTTATCTTAACTTTTACTGTGCTTGTTTAGATATGGACTCCAAATGCCTCTGTTCCAACAATTGTTTCTGGAGATGTATTGGATGCCATGGAAAGCAATCAAAGGAAATTATCTCGTAATCGTGAACCCATCCTGTAAGACTTTTGAAAATATACTTTTTATTCATCTAAATATATTTGTGCCAATAACTAAATCAATTTAGCGTTTAAAACATTAAATCTGGCGAGGGGAGCTTATATAGTGAATATTGGTAATTTGGGTGACATGACATGATCATTTGGCTTCACCATAACATGAAAGTTTCATTTTGTTTAAAAGTTTTTGTTTTTGCTCATTTGCAAGAATCAATAATATTAATTTTCAGGCCTTATGAACTTCTGGAGCGGTTTCGCATGCATGAATTTTCTGAAGGATCCCTGCATCCATTTGAGTGTGCTCAGAGCTAATCAATTGAGTACATAGTTCCCAGTGGGGTACAGGTAACTAAACTTTATTTACACTGACATCCTCTAGGATAAATTATTTTATGGGTTTCCTCTGGGATAAATTATTTTACAGGTTACATATTAATATGACAAGTTGATCAACCGAAGCTCTTGGTAGGCATGTGGACACGACTCCAATTCCAAGTTTGCCATGTAGGATTTGAGGCATAATGTGTTATCTAAAACCCATCTTCTGTTTACATGGACATGGGTGTTGTATGGGGAAACCCATTATGTATCTTCAAAATTAAATGCACAAAGAGGATGTACTTACCATGATTTCTTCCCTAACTTCAGTTCAACTTTATCGCTTAGCGCTGTCTTGAAAAATTTTGTAGCTTCTGTAGACACTTTAAACATGGGTAAGGCTACATACACCAAGACCTTCTCTAAACCCTAGGTGGAGCCTTGTGCACTGTTATGACCTTTTTGTAAAAGAAATTGAAAATATGCTAATCTATAGGATGCCTTTAAAGATATGATTATAGCCGCCCAGTAGACAGCAGATAAAGGCTAGTTGCAGCATTCCTAGAGCTCTTTCAAAGCATTTCCTTAAAAGAAAATTTGTGTCTTGCTCCTGCATCGCACCCCCTTTGATTGGGTGCCTTCTGATCCTCGTCAATGCCATGAATTTTCAACTGCATTTCGCACATGCATCTGGTAGATGACGGTGCTCTGTGCAAGAACATGCCTTGTTGGAAACTTGTAATCCAACTGTTAATAGTGTCATCGTCTTATAATTTTACTGTTATAAGCTTTTATTTTTGATACAGATAATAACGTGCTGATATGTTTGAACTGATGACTGATAGCCACTTCTGGAGTCGTCAAAGTTCGTGAACAAGACTGTTTGTTCTCCATTACAGGTCTCACCTCATTAGCTATGAGAAAGTCAGGAAGGAGGTACAGGCAAATAAATAATCTTGGCTATTGCTTGACCATGTAAAGAGCCTTGGGTAAGTTGTAATTGAATAAAGCGCAGCCTCCGTCCCTTCTTACCATAATCTTCCTGGTTTGGGTAATTTCAAAGCATTTGATTTGTTGATATGTTGTTAAAAATATCTATTTACAGTTTAGATTTTAGATCATTCGAGTGTAGTGTACATGTTTGTATCATCATTCGCTGTATCATTGCTCAGTGTCTTGTTAAATCTTTGTATTTTTGGATTCATCTACCGTTTGTTGCCTTCATCTTTTTGAAGTTTTGATATCTTTCACATGAATTCATTGTTCATTAGAGCTGACCGTGTTTGCTTGCTTGAAAGCAAGTTGAAATAGCTCCAAAAGGGGCATGGCTTGATGCTGGAGGGTTCAGGATGGTTCAGGATCTTATCTTGAGTTCGAGAGACTGCGTTTTTTGTAAGAGTATGAGACAGTCACGGATTTTATTGTTCCACTTAAGCCCGCAAGTGGTGGTTTCATTGTTTTCAATGATTTCAAAAAAAAAAAGTTTGAAATAATTAGAGTGGGCGTAACAAAGTCGTTTCCAAGCGTCTTTATGTTCATTTTTATTCCAATATAGTTAAAACAATTTGATTTTTTAAAGGGAATTTATTTATTTATGAATCACTTCTGCTGGGTGAACCTTCAAATAAATAAATTACGGTACCTCCCAATTGTTTTTCTCTTAACAGTGTCAAAATCTGGAAAAAATTTTTTTTAAAAAAGATTATTTTATCTATGATATTATTTAATATTATAATGGTTCTTTTATCAAATTAAATGGATAAAAAATGTTAGGTGGTGCGGATATAATTTCCAATAATAATAACCATCACCACCCACCACTATAATAATCCCTTATATCGAGATGGATTTTTCAACAGTGTTAAAAAAAATATATGTAATATAATTTAGTATGTAAGCGAAATCATGGCATAAAACTTACTTGAATTCTAAAAAGAAAATAAATCCCATGATCTCTAATATGTTTCGTACTTTCGTTGCTTTTGCTTACAGAGTTCAAGTATAATAAGGCTCATTAGTGGGTGAGATAAAAATTTATTATATTATAAGAAAAGAAAATGATATGGATCTCAGTAATATTTTAAAAATGAATTATTATATTTTATTAATGCTATGAATGTTTATCTCGTCTAATGATTAGTCTTGTTATACTTCAACTCAGTAATAACAGAAATTTATCCGTTCATTAGGTATTTTATTAAATTTAGAATTCATTAGGTATTTTATTAAATTTAGAATTATGGTTCCATATGAAACTAGGCAGGAGACAGAGAAATAAGTACTGCAAAGGAAAATAGATATTTTCGGACTTAATTATCAAAACCAAAAGAATACGACATATGTTGACGGATGATTTTCGTCCCAGGGGTAGTTTCGAGATAACCCTCCCGAGACAACCTTCCATCAACCTTGAATTTGTTTGGTTATGAAGAGGCCAAAGGTAAATTTGGCAAAAGATAAAATACACACAAGAAATCGAAAAGAAAATGTTTAACGTGGTTCGGCGGAGCTCAACCAGCCTACGTCCACGGTCACAAAGTGGGGTGGGGGTTCTTTTTATTACTTAACCGAGCTCGGCCGACCTGTTTTAGTGAAGGTCTAAAGAAACCGAGTAGGTTGTTCTCTTACAATATTTTTTACAAATGGTTCTCAAAATGAAAAATTTCGTAACCTTTACAAATGTGATCAACATTTCCTTATATACTACTGGATATCCAACAATGTTGTCATATCTTTGTGATGCCAGCCCTGCAGGTCTGCGGATTTCCGGTGATTTGACAGGTTCCCTTCCCCAAACTGCCATCACCGAAAGTATAATATACCCTTTGAATTCCTGTCACATCACGCAGTAAAAGTACATTGTCAGACTTTTTCATTAATAGTGACAACCTGCCGAATTTCGAACGTGAGAGTTTTGGAGGGAAAAATCTAACTGTTCTGATCCCACGTCGGTCTTCTAGAGGTCGGTCATACACCGAGCTGAAATGGCCCAGCCATTTCGACCTGACCTAAAATACCCGAGCTCATTATCCCGATCCTGGGAGAAGGTAGAACTGAACTGAGCTACTGGACTATTGTGGTCAGCCTCGGCTCTGATGTTGTCGGCCTTTAAGACTGAATCATGATGTGTCCTCTGGTCGGTCAAATCTGGGGGACTGTGTCCGGACTCCATGTCGGGTTGAAGAACAACACCTATCTTCTAACTCATGGTCCTCCGGATGAGTGGAACTTCTTTCTTTGCCCTTATCGAACTGTTCAGAAACTTTTAGTCGCGGAAATCCCCATCAACATCTGTCACTTAGTTCTCGGTTCCAACGAGCATATGAGTTGGTGCCGGGAACTACAAAAATCAGAAGTGTGTCGATCAATCGTCAGGCGACTGATCCTCGGATTTGTATAAAAAACTGCCTTAATGCCAACCCAGGTCGCCCTTAGTGTCTTCGTACGGTCTGTCCCCAAATCAGAATCAGACACTCGGTGAGACGTAACCCGACCCCGAGGTAGGAAAGACTAGTAATCTCGACGGAATGAATCTAGCTCCGAACTGGTGGAACGATACAGACTCGACGGAACGAATCCAGCCCCGAGCTGGTGGAATAAAACAGACTCGGCGGAACGAATCCAGCCCCGAACTGGTGGAACAATACAGACTCGGCGGAGCGAATCTAGCCCCGAGCTGGTGGAATATTGCATAAGCGGAACGAGTCCAGCCTTGAGCAGGTGGAACATTTGAGACTTAGACGAGGGAAAAATTTTCAACCTCTAAGGCTCTGCGGATCTTGGCGCGGGCGTCCCTATACCAGACATCAGCGAAAAAGAACAAAACAGAGTTAACAAAGGTGGAGGTGACTTAGCACATGCTCCAAGCAAATTCCAGAAGTAAGAATAACAACTCGGTGCTCCGAGGCAGCGTCCTACCCGAGGCCTCCCAAAACACAATTTTGAACCTTACAATTCAGCGTCCCGGCTAACCAGGCTACGAATACGCCGATTCGGGGCGGTCAGGCAAGTCCCAACGGGGGAGGAAAACACCATGTGTGTGCCTTTCCTGGGTGGTTCTCAATGGGACTCACCAGCCGACTCGCAGGGGAAGAAACCTCTATGGGTCCGGTTTACCCGAGACTCCTGCAATCAAGGGGACCATTCGGCCATACCCAAGCCAGGTGGTCTGATGGTTCTCAACGGGACTCACCAGCCGACTCGCAGGGGAAAAAACCTCTCTGGGTCCGGTTTACCCGGGAGCATGATGGTCATGGAGGCAATTAAGCCATCCCCATGCCATACTCTCTGATAGTCTTCAACGGGATTCACCAGCCGACCTGCATGGGAAGAAACGTCCATGGGTCCGTTTTACCCGAGCTATTCCTAAAAAATGTGAGCCATGGGGTAGTAACGCTCCGGCCTCGGGGGTTTGATAATGACACCCGGGAGCGGTGTGCCACGAGGGGTTCACGCGTTTCCCGCACAGGCCTCATTCCTTCACGCGTTCTAGATCCTCAAAAGTGAAAGGAGCCAGGTCGGAACACTTCCACCCGAGGGTTTGATAATGACACATGAGATTGGCGTGCCACGGGCTTGGTGTCCTTCCCAGTTACCGATCACCCCTTCGTATCGAGTACGTCCCAAGAATATTGAACATGATTTTCGGACTTAATTAAACAACAAGTAAAGTGGACAAGCTTTTTAATTCAGAGAGAAAAGACAATGTTCATATTCATGGGACCTACTGCCCTTCTTACAACTCTTGATGGGTCATTTTAAGAGAGGTTTTACAAAGGTTTTTTGGTTCTGGCTATTATAACTCATCTATTCACTTTGTGGTTCAAAGAAGAAATGCTACTGGAAGTACCTCCTCAGCATCTCGGCGTTCCAAGGCTTCTTGAGCCGGGTACCGTCCAGTTGCTCTACAAGATATGCACCCGGTCTTACTATCTCCACCACTCTATATAGCCCTTCCCA
>SKCR01023287.1:0-91777 GCA_019454045.1 Zanthoxylum bungeanum | reverse complement strand
TGGAGCCTCGCTCCTCAGCCGATATGGGCTTCGCCCCCAAGCTGATATAATGTGATGTGGAGCCTCGCTCCTCTGCCGATATGGGCCTCGCCCCCAAGCTGGTACAATGTGGAGCCTCGCTCCTCAGCCGATATGGGCTTCGCCCCCAAGCTGATATAATGTGATGTGGAGCCTCGCTACTCAGCCGATATGGGCCTCGCCCCCAAGCTGTACAATGTGGAGCCTCGCTCCTCAGCCGATATGGGCCTCGCCCCCAAGCTGATATGATGTGATGTGGACTTCGCCCTCCGAGACCCATACCCGGAACTTAACTTCATTGGGACCTCAATCTTCAGATTACTGCCCAGATCAAATACTGTGCTTTTACTATATCTGATTGGCTTACTGCTCGCTCTTTCCGTCTTCAACACCTGTTTACACAAAACAGAACAAACACAAAAATATGCAATATAGGTTACGTGTATGCATGTATGCAGGAGTTTTTTATTCCTTTGGGTTAGGTCTTCCACTGGCGACCAAGTCTTCTCAAGCAAAGTACAACTTCAACCTGTCGACATTGATTGGTTCTGTGAATTCATTTCCTCGAGGTCTGACAACTTCACTGCTCCATTTCCCATGACTTTCTGAACGATGTAAGGTCCTTCCCAGTTGGCCTGAATTTCCTCTCGGATCTGTCGTCGACGGCCTCGACTGCTTAAGTACCAAATCACCATTTCTGATCTTTGTGGGACGTACTTTCTTGTTGAAGGCCCGGGCCAGTCTCTTCTGATACAACTGCATGTGATGTAAGGCTCTTATCCTTTTCTCGTCCAAAAGTGCTAACTGATCAAATCTCTGTGCGGCCCATTCTGACTCAGGTAACTCTGTCTCTGCTAATACCCTCATAGACTGTATTTCCATTTCCACCGGCAGTACCGCTTCCATCCCGTACACTAAAGAGTAAGGTGTTGCACCTGTTGCTGTTCTGACTGACGTTCTGTACCCCCACAAGGCATACGGTAGTCTCTCAGCCCAATCCCTGCAGTTCTCTGTCATCTTAGCCAGAATTGTCTTTACAGTCTTGTTGGCTGCCTCAACTGCCCCATTCGCTTGTGGCCTGTAAGGTGATGACTTATGATGGCCTATCCCGTACCTTTGTAGCATTGCCTTTGTCTCTCCTTGAAACTGTACCCCATTGTCGTGACCACGTGGTGCGGCATACCATACCGACAAATGAGGTTCCGTGCTATGAACTTGGCCATCTGTTTTGCTGTAACGTTCCGGAACGACTCAGCTTCTACCCATTTTGAGAAGTAATCCACTGCTACTACTATGAAGCGATGCCCATTAGATGCATTCGGTCGAATTTCCCCGATCATGTCAATCCCCCATGCTGAGAACGGCCATGGCTCTGACAGCCCGTGCAACTCTGTATGTGGCAGATGACTCAGATTGCCATGTATCTGACAGTCGTGACAGTGCTTTACCATCCTTGCGCAGTCTGTCTCCATAGTCGACCAATAAACCTCTGTCTCACTATCTTGCGGGACAAGTTCAACCCATTCATGTGCGGACCACATACCCCGGCATGTACCTCTTCCATCACTTTCTGAGCTTCTTCTTTTCTCAAACATTTCAACTGAATGCCGTTTGCTTGCCTTTTGTACAGTTCCCCTTTTAAGATCTCATACTGGGAAGCCAACTTCTGAATGGCTATTCTGTCTTTTCTGCCTGCCCCTTCCGGGAGTTCACCATATTCCAGATACCTCTGGATGTCATAATACCAAGGTTTACCATCGTCGACCTCAACTCCCAGAATTCTTTCTATCTCATAAACAGGTCTGCTCGCTGTTGTCAGTATCAACGGTCTCATCACTAACTTTTCTGGATTTTCCCAAGTTGCTGCAAGTGTAGCCAATGCATGTGCCATCTGATTCTCTTCTCTCGGTAAGTGCTGAAACTTACACTCGGGGATAACCTGTGCCAACTTTCTGAGGTGAGGTGAAAAAGGTAAGGTTTCAACCGTTCTTCTTTCAATTCCCATTCTCCTCGCATCTGCTGGACTACCAACATAGAATCTCCGTAGACTTCCACACTCCGGCCTTCAAGGCTATCAATGTTGTCAAACCAAAAGCACATGCTTCATACTCGGCCATGTTATTAGTCACTCTGAATGTCAACCTCTTGGCTAAAGGCAAAGTCTCCCTTCGGGGGTCACTATCACGATTCCAATTCCAGCTCCCTTGTAATTCACTGCTCCGTCGAAATACATCTTCCATCTCTGAACTGTTATTGCTTGGATCTCTTCATCTGGAATTCAAACTTATACTGATCCCCCTCAACAGGTTGCATTGCCAGAAACTCCGCTACTGCTCGCCCTTTGATCACTTTGGAGGTGAGATATTCAATGTCAAACTCTGTCAGCAATACCAACCATCTGCCCAACTTTCCCACTAGTGAAGGCACCAAATGAAGATACTTCAGAGGATTCTCTTTGCCACTACCTGGATCTTGTATGACTGGAAGTAATGCCGCAATTTTCTGGAAGCCCATACCACTGCAAGACAGATCTTCTCAACTTCTTGATACTGAGCCTCATAAGGGAGCATCTTCTTACTCAGATAATAGACTGCATGTTCTACCCCTGTCTCATCTGCCTGTACCATCATTGCCCCCAGTGCTTCTGATTCTATAGCAAAATACAATATCAAAGGTCTGCCCGGCCGGAGGTTTCAATACAGTAGGCTTTACCAAGTACTCTCTGATCTTGTCGAAGGCTGTCTGACACCGTTCATTCCATCTCACTGGCTGATCTTTCTCAACAGTTTGAAGATAGGCTCATATACTGATGTCAACTTGGCGATGAACCGACTGATGTACTGAATCTTCCCAAGAATGCTCTGACTTCTTTTTCTGTCTTCGGTGCAGGCATTTCTGTGATTGCCTTGATCTTCTCGGAGTCTACCTCTATTCCGCCCATTCCCACTGTGTGACCAAGCAATTTCCCTGATGTCACCCCAAACACACATTTCTTGGGATTTAGCCGCAGGTTATATCTGTCAACTCTCTGAAGGAACCTTTCCAGTGCTTCAATATGCCCAACTCTTGTCTCTGATTTCACCATCATGTCATCCACATACACCTCAATCTTTGTGCATTAAGTCGTGGAAAAGTGTGGTGGCCATCCGCTGATAGGTAGCCCCCGCATTCTTAAGCCCAAACGGCATAACCTTGTAACAATAAGTACCCCACTCGGTAACAAATGCAGTCTTGTGTTTATCTTCTTCGGCCATGAGAACCTGATTGTAACCTGAAAACCCGTCTGCAAATGAATACATAGCAGATAAAGCCGCGCTATCAACCAGAACATCTATATGCGGCAAAGGAAAATCATCTTTCGGGCAAGCTTTGTTGAGATCTCTGTAGTCTACACACATTCTGACCTTCCCATCTTTCTTCGGCACCGGCACTATATTAGCCAACCACTCGGGATATTTTACTACTTCCAAGAAACCCCACATTTATCTGTTTCTTAACTTCCTCTCTGACTTTCTCAGCCCATTCTGGTCGCATCATCGTCGGAGAGTTCTGTTTTACTGGCCTCATATTCGGATAAGTTGGTATCGTGTGTTGGGCAATGTTTCTGTCTACCCAGGCATGTCCTCATAGGACCAAGCAAACACTTTGGCATATCTGACCAACACTTCTTCTAGTTTCTCCCTCTCTTCGGAGGTTACTTCACTTGCAATCAGAATTTCCTTGGGGTTCTCAAGTGTACCCAAGTTAAATGCAGTAGTTCTGGCCGAACTGATATCAAATATGCTTGATTCGTGCAGAGCAAATGGAAATGACTCAGGCAAGTAAGCAAAAGAAATGTCTTTATTATTGGATAATGCGGAAGTACATTCAAACAAATCAGGAAGGTAAATGTCTTCATCATCTATAGACACTTCTTCCTCTGCAATCAGATCTTCCTCGGGCTTTTCGTCCTCTCCCAGAGTCAGTCTTTCCAACTTCATCAATTCTTCTTCCCAATTCTCTGCTTCCACAGCTTTTTTAACCTGCGGTTTCTCACCCAACAAATCCTGGAAGATCTCAAATCCCGGTACCACAATTCCATTAACTTCCACAGGTTCAGGCTCCCCTTGATATCCTGAAGCTTTCACAAAACATTCCATCAATTTCAGGCCCTTTTTCTTGACATTTGGTTTTTCTTCATCAGACTTATACCCCAAACCTTTCCGAGTGGTCTGTCCTCTGAAATCTGGCAATTTTGAACCTTCACCCAGTTCAAACTTTATTTTCTCCATAATCCTAGCCACCCTAGGATCCACCCATTCCTCAAAAGTAGCTGACACATGAAACCTTGTGAAAGGTTGTATATCCAAGGCAGCCACGGCATTATCTACCTCAGCCCGGATAGTAACAACTTCTCCCTCATACGGGAACTTGATCATCTGATGCAAAGTGGAAGGCACGCCCCCAAGTTTGTGAAACCAAGGCCTTCCCAACAATAAGGCAAAAGTGGCTGGGATGTCCAGCACTGTGAACTCAACCTCATCTTCAATCGGTCCTACCTTGACCATAGCCACAAAGGTACCCTCAACTCCCCTTTTACTATCATCATAAGCCTTAATGGTCATACTGGAGGGGTCCAAGTCTGTTGCTTTCATACCTAATCTTGCCTAGAATTTTCAACGGGCACACATTGATGGACGAACCGTCATCCACCATTACACATGAAGTTTTCTTGCCCCTCACTTCGGCCCTGATAAATAAAGGCCTATTATGATTCCTCCCCTCCGGCGGGAGTTCATCCTCAGAAAAAGATATCTGCAAAGCTTCTTTCTGAACTGACCCAACAAACATTGCAGGGTTGGCGTCTTCTGGTACCACAATTTTGCTCAAGGCCTCAACCATGGCCTGTCTATGCTCTCGGGATGCACATAACAGTTCCCAGATACTCACTTGTGCTCTAGTCTTCCTCAATTGCCTCAGCACTATATCCCCCTCAGTATTTTCTGCAGTCTCAACCACTTCTCTACCATCTGTCAAAACTTCATTACCCTTCTACGCCATATCATTGTAAAAGCGACCGCTACGCGTCATTCCCCTTACTTCTTCCTCATCACTGCTAGAAATCAAGCCAAAAGCTTTCCCCTGCTCTGCCTCATCTTCACTAGTACTATCCCAGATTCCAAGGCAAAAGGCTTGAGGGTGGAAGGATTTTAGGACAAGGTCTTCTGGGAGGCCAGAATTGATCATGTAGATTGGTGGGGGTACTGCTCGGTAATTGGGTAAGGGGTTTCTGTTTGTGTCTGGTTGTTCGGTTTCGGGGTCAGGTATCTTTTTGGAGTCAATGAGGTCTTGGATCTCGTGGCGCAGTCGGGCACAGTTGTCAGTGTCATGGCCCTTCTGCTGATGGAAATAACAGTAAAGGTTGAGATTGAAATGTGGTGTGGGGGGGGTTTGGGATAGGTTTGGCTTCTAAAGGCTTTAAAAGCCCTTGTCTCTTCAGTTTCTCTAGCACTTTTGACAGGGGCCTTCCCAAGTTAGAAAACTGCCGGTTCCGGATAGCGGCAATCTCAGCAGAAAAGGGCTTTGCTCCCGATGTTCCCCCAATGGGCCTCTTGTTCAGACATAGAATTTTCTATTCTCGGCCTCTTCTTCCTCAATGTCCATGACAGTTTCCCTCAACTGCCAAAAATCAGTAATCCTGGAGGTCATCCTCCTCAGCCCATAGATGGAGGGCTTGGTGCCCTTGATGATCATTTAATCTGGTCCTTCTGAGGGCCTAGTCTGCATTTTCAACAAATGACCCCTTCATCGGTCCACGTACTCCTTAAAACTTCGTCTTTAACATATCCGTCTCCTCCGATTCTGCTCTCTAACTCCAGCATTCTCAGATCGCGGAGTGACAGATCGATCTCTAGGTCAGTGACATACTGCTTCAGGAACGCATCAGCTAACTCCCTCCAATCTTCCTTTACTTTCTTCTCCAAGCTGTGGTACCACACCACGGGAGCTCCTTCAAGCGACATTCCAAACATTTTCTGCACTTGGCGCTGAGACAGGCCAACTGAACTCATGACTGATACAAACTGTCGGAGATGCACCCTTGGATCCCCATTCCCGTTAAACTTAGCCATATCAGGCATCTTGAACTGTGCCGGAAACTGTTCCTCGAAAGTCAGTGTGTCATAATCCAGCAGATCCTCATTCTTACCCCTCATCTTGCGGGTAACCGACTCAACCTGATCCCGGAGTTTTTGTAACTCTGCCTGAGACCTAGATACTCTGCCTGCTGCATACTCTGCCATATCATCATCAAAAGCGGGGGTATCATCCCCCAATCTATTCGGAGATTCCTCTTGCCTCACATCCCCAGAATTAACCCCGGCATGAGACCCACCTATATCAGCCATAGCAGTAGTCAAAGCCTGCAACTGTTCAGTGATCTTGGCGAGACCGTTCTCTAACTGATCCATACGGGACACCTCATTGTCGGATTCACTCATACTTGTTCTTTTAGTGAGTCTTGTCCCTTCTCTAACCCGAACGGTATCTATGATGTCTTTTTGAGACATAGATAGTGTTAACATGATATATGTATGTATGAGGTGCATGAGATGCATGTAACATATATAACATACTAAATCAATTATAACTCTCAAGCAAATCGGCCCGTTATCATTTTAGAATCTTTCGGGCTAATTGTCAAATGAGTGAACCTATCCCAGTTTAAATGGCCCAATGAGTTCACATCTCATGACAAGGTGCCCGACTAAACCCAAATGGTAACGTTCCGAACACAATCACAAAGTGGCCCATCAATCACTTAGAAGCCTTTGGCCCAATAGTCATGAAATACGTTCTTGTCCCAGTTTAAATGGCCCAACAAGCCCATATCCCATGATAAATGGTCCAAATGGATCTAAACAACGATGTTCCCAAACACAAACATAGAAGAAAGATGATGCAACATGACATAATAATTTCTACAATAATGGCCTATCAACATTTCAGAAGCTTTTGGCCTAATAGTCATAAGGTGTGAACTTGCCCCAGTTTAAATGGCCCAGCAAGCCCGCATTCTGACAATAGTCCAACTGCATCCAAATGAGGATGGTCCACAAGCACATATTCAAGGAAATAATTGTTACTTTAGCCAACCCGGTCTATGGGTGGGTTAGCAAGAGTATAGACAAAGGCTCTCACCGGCGAAGGATGGCCCACAACTAGGTTCTCCCCACTCAAGGGTTCGAGCAACCAAGTGAGCGCACCCTTTTTTATACACTAAGGTACGTGCCAATGAGCTATGGTGTGTGACGGACTGTCAAATGGATTTCCCGTTGTAGATCCCCCAGAGGGAAGGTGGAGCGAGGCTCACTTAATACCCAAGCCTCTTAGGCTCTTATCGCTTGGTGTCAGGAATAAACAACGAGTCCTCCAAATTAGTCCATCACAATAGGCTACGAGTAGATGGCGATCTAGGTGCCTTCACAGCTTTTCCTTCTAGAAAGGTAGTGAATGAAGGAAGACACCAAACCATTACCTAGCCTTAAAATGCCTTTGATTAAACCCTCACTTTATCCACTATAGACAGGTCAATTAAAACATAAATCCAAACATCACAAGACAATATTTCGGGGCCGATTCTCTATCCCTAGGTGAGTCGCCAGACTGTGGGAACACAGGATCTGGGGTGACGCATGCTGTCCCGGGCTCGCGGCCCGTTCGGGAGTACGAGTAGCCATGGGGGACTACACCGGAGAATAATGGAGTCGCCACCCGGTGTGAACCGGGAAAATGAGATTTAAGGCCGCACTCACCCCTCGCAAGGAAGACCTCAAACCATTGGGTTCGGAATGGTCCCTTACTTATGCCACTTGTAATGATAGGATTTATGCGATAATTTAATCAGGCTTAAGTAGCACTTATTTCCAAGAGTATCATGCTTCTAAATTCACAGGTACAAAATAAAACTTATACATACATTCCACATATATCTCACATCTAAGAACACATGCCTGAAAATACCTCAAAGTAACAACGAACATACAACTTCATTCAACATATCATATTCATGAAAAACACAAGCATACATAATAACAGCGCAAGCATACATGTGAGCACTTTTCCTCCATAGCCGAATCTACCACAAGTAACCACCCTAATCACCACCAAAACTACAAGCACCAAAACAACCCCTAATCACCACCGAAAACCAGCCCCTCTAAACCTCCATACATCACCGAAAACCACACAACACAGCAGCCCAAATCCTTAAAAAACAGTAACTTAGAAAACTACATAGATAATCTTAAAAATAATCACTTTTAATTGCACTAAGAACCCACACAACTTGGAATAGTTCTTTGAAAACATTGAAACAGGTAGCCCGTGCAGTGAGCAGCAAAACAGGAGCCGAATAGGAGCAGAACGGAGTTCGAAAAATAAGCAAAGCAGCGAAGCAGTGAGCTAGGACGTTGAACCAGCGGACCAGAAAAGTTGCGGAGCTTTACCCCCCTTTCGATCTTCGTGGAACGTGAGTCCGAGAGACGGCTTAAAAGGTTAGACCTGAGGGTATCTTTCACACTTATTTTCCTTTTCCGCATTATTTATTAAGTATTTCTTGTATGATTGTAATGTTGAAATGTGTGTTGTGATTTTTGAGTATATAAATATGCATGAATTATGAGATGTAATATGTTGTGGGCATTAGATGAATGAGAGATGTGTCAACTCTCGCGGTATATCGGATGGAAACCGGACATAAATTTCATAGCCGATTCCGAATGGACGGTAATATGATCTGTACTCGAGCCACAACTCCACGTACCGCTTGAGTAAACGACACCATCTCTCTTTCATTGTGTTGCTTTTTGTTTATTTAGTTTTCTCTTGAATTCAATATGTTGTGTATTTTTGTATGATTCAACCAAGCGCATGGGCTTAGTGAGTTAGTGCAAAGGTCCTCCATTTGTGAGACAAAGAGCCGAAAAGGCCACCTTCGTGACATTACTTCGCCGCGCCGGTTGATGTATGTTCGGTTGGACGCAAGATACGTTCAATCGAGCATACTTAGTTTGATATTATGATCTTTATTTTCGTATGTATAAGTCAATCGAGCGCATGGGCTTAGTAAGTGTGATGTGAGATCCCCTATGGGGAGGGGCTAAAAGCCCCCTTTTCCACGATGCTTTGCCGCGCCGGTTGACGTGTGTTCAGATTGGATGTGAGATGTGTTCAATCGGGCATACTTGGTTGATATGATTGGTTCTAGTCTTGTACGTGTGACGTGATGCGCATGGGCTTAGCATGTTGGTCTAAAGGTCCTATCTTTGAGAGATCAAGAGCCCCAAAAGTCACCTTTACGGCAGTGCTTCGCCGCGCCCCTTTATTTTCTGTTTATCGCATCCTATTTCATGCATCAGGTCCGTGTCTGTTCGAACGCGTTCACGAACGCAACTCGAACGCGCATAAATTTTGCCTTATCATGCATCAGGTCTCATTTCCGTTCGAACGCGTTTACGAACGCTACTCGAACGTGAGCATTCTGTTTCATTTCCGTTCGAACGCGTTTACGAACGCTACTCGAACGTGAGCATTCTGTTTCATTTCCGTTCGAACGCGTTTACGAACGCTACTCGAACGTGAGCATTCTGTTTCATTTCCGTTCGAACGCGTTTACGAATGCTACTCGAACGTGAGCATTCTGTTTCATTTCCGTTCGAACGCGTTTACGAACGCTACTCGAACGTGAGCATTCTGTTTCATTTACGTTCGAACGCGTTTACGAACGCTACACGAACGTGCACACACTGAACTGAGTCTGTCTTATTATATCCATGCATAATTGCCTATTGATTGATCTTTCTTATGCAAATGTGTCATGTATTACAATTCGTATGCTTATGTCATGATAATATTTGAGTATTATTTCTTGCGGTATATCGGATGGAAACCCAGACGTAAATTCCGTAGCCGACTCCGAATGGACGGTAGTGCGGTCTGTACTTGGGCTACAATTCCACGTACCGTTTGGAAGAGTGCCAATATGTGTGCTTGTATGGTCAATATGTGTGCTTGTGTTTTCTTGAATGTAATATGTAAAATTGTATGTTCGTTGCTATCTTGATATATGTTAAGCATGCAATTTTAAATATGAGATATATGTAAAATGTACACATAAGTTTTATTTTGCATATGAGAATTTAGAAGCATGATACTCTTGGAAATAAGTGTTACTTAAGCTTAGTTAAATTATTACATGAATCCTTTCATTACAAGTGACATAAGTAAGGGACCATTCCGAACCCAACGGTTTGAGGTCTTCCCTTGCGAGGGGTGAGTGCGGCCTTAAATCTTTGTCCCGGTTCACACCGGGTGGCGACTCCATGTTATTCAGTACTTCCCAAACTAGGCCGCGAGCCTAGGAACGGCGTCGCCCAGGTCCTGTGTCCTACAGTTGGTGCTTTGGATTCGGCTATGGAGGATAGTTGCTTGTGGTGGATTCGGCTTTGGAGGATTGTTGCTTGTAGTGGATTCGGTTATGGTGGAGGATTGAGGCTCTTGTTGTCTTGGCTATGGAGGAGATGGTTAGGGCTCTTTGTTCTCTTTTTATGTATATGTGAAGTGTTTTTTTGTCTTGGGCGTGTCTTAGAGAGAGTGGACAGATGGTGTGGCAAGGTCAATGCATGTTTATATAGAAGAGAGCTAGGGTTTGCCCTTGTCTCACAAGGAAGAGATCTAGTTTCCAAATTAGGAGTCCTAAGGATGGTATACACAAGATTGAGAGGGGACAAAATATTTTAAATTAGGAAGTCAACTATTTTAAATTGGTAGATGTCTTATTAGATTAGGAAGTCAATATTTGATTGGTTTTAATTGGTTAGGATTGATTTTAATTAGGCATGACATCTTTTTAATTTAGTATGTGATTTGTTTAGTTAGGAAGTTAATATGTTTGATTTATCTTTATTAGGTATGATTATATTTTGTGTTTTATTTAATTGGTAAATGGTTTAAATATTTTATTTAATGTTTAGTTTAATTAAATTGGGATGTGTTTTATGGGCTTTGGGGAGCTAAATGGGCTGGGGTGTGAGGCTAGCAGCAAAACCAGAATTACCGACACCGTTCGAACGTTCGAACGCTTCCTCGAACGCGACACGAACGCCCGCAATCTGTTTTCCGTTCGAACGCATACACGAACGCAGCACGAACGAAATCAGTGAACCTTGTTTATTCTGAATTTCCCCTTCCGATATCCGTTTCCCGCGGCTTCCGTGACTCAAAAGGTAGTGCCTCCAAATGAGACTCATCATCGGGTTTCACATGCAAAAATGCAATGCCTACAATCCCCGTGCTAGCTCGATTTACTATAGCGGAGCTAATATAATTGGATGGTCCAATTATATACTCACAAAAGGAATAAATATTATTAATATGATTAATAATAATTATATCACACATGAGACTTTATATTAAAAGTTAATATAAAGTATTAATAATTATATATGATAATTATTAAATTAGAAAATTAAATTATATATGATATAATTTAATAAGGCTAAGGATTATTACCAAGGTAGGATTCCTTATTGGATAAGGAATATGATTTGTTTGTTTTGGAAACAAAATCAAATCCTAATTTTCCCATACCTTGGCCGAATATTTGGAGTCATATTAGGGATAGGATTCGTTTGTTTTGGAAACAAAATCAAATCCAAATTAAATCCCCCTTGGCCGAAAATTTGGAGTCCTAAAGGGAGTAGGATTTGTTTATTTTGGAAGCAAAATAAAACAAGGATTCATAATCCCCCCTTGGCCGAATTTCAAGAGCAATGGGAGATTAGTGGTTGATTTGTTTAATGAAACGAATTAACCATAAGTATAAAAGAAAAATTATGATTTAATTTTTCTGATCCAAGAAATAAAAAAACCTAGCCTCCATCTCCTTCTCCAAGCTCTCAAGAGTTGAGAATTCTTTTGGTGTGTGTGATTATTCTCTAAACCGTTTAGAGATTAATTTGTGAGTGTAGCCCACACTACCCTCCGTTAGTGTCGAGACATAGTTCGGAAGACCTCGTGACGTTGAAAAACATCCCCAAATACTTAACACAAGTCACGGCAACCAGCCCTTGGAATCCCTGCAATTTACGCAGATACAAGTTCTCAGGGAGCTCCGTTTTGTTTGGTTTTCAATCGGGATTTTGGGAAACACTTTAGGATAATTTTAGGGCTGTGTTAGGATTGATTTTTGGAGAAAAATCAGATCTGAAATTGAGCAGTGAGTGGCGCAAATTAGACCTGAAACTGGGTGCAGTTCGCGCCCATAACGTGTCCAAAATAGTCCGTTATTTCACTGCAGTTCAAGGGCTGTTCGGGGACTGTTTCGGGGCTATTCTGGAGCTGAGATTTTGTCCAAAACATCAGTGAATCCACTGGTGTGGTTCGGCCAAGCAAAGGGAAGAGCAGAAAAAAATTTCAAGTTCGATCCGTGAGCCTAATCGCTTCCGCTGCGCGAGGGAAAGCGTTTCCTACACTTTGTCCATCGCGGATGTGTTTGAATCACGAAAGCTTTGTTCCATATCGTACGTCTTGGGCAAGTTGTGATTTGTTGGCCAAAGTCGAGGTCATTTCTTGTTCATCGACCTCGATTACGAAGCTTTCCCACTGTCAATGGGTCACGCTTAACTGGTTTCATTAAGCTTGTTGAGCCAAAGCCAAGGCTTAGTTGATTTAGAGGAAAAAGGTTATGAAATATATTTGATATATTTACATATATTGGGTATATGTTTCGGACTTGGAGGTCCACCTACTAGATCTAGGAATTGGATGGGATCCAATTGATCTTAAAGATCTACCTAGTTAAGTTTTATACAGCTTGTTGGCCAAAGTCAAGGTTGTGTGTTATTTAACAGAATCCTAGCCTACTAGAAAACTAGGTTTCCCGAGTACTCCACAGAGGGTTAGAGGCTCGCCGAAAAATAGTGGGAGGCAAGTATTAAATTTACAATTTCGTTTAAATACTTGCCAATACGCACTCATTTTATTTTTCATCATTAATTATTAAATATATTAGTTGGACTAATATTCAATTGTTGTTTTAATTTAAATAGTTAGACTGTATTCAAACTATTTCATTTATAGTTGGTTATTTAATTGGATTATAGTAATCAATACATTTGAATGTAACCGATCAATTATAGTTGATTATATAGTTAGAATATAGTAATCATTATATTTAATTGTACCTGAAATCGTTGATTGGATAGTTGGACTATAGCAATCAAGATGACTTAAAGATTAGCGTCAATTGACATAATCTTAGGGAAAATATCTTTAACGGCTTTAATTTTCAGATTGGGAATAGAACCTCACGATAGTCCTGGGAGCTGAGAAGTTATTCTATTTGATAGAGAAACCTCTCAAGCATGAGCCCGGAGTTGAGTGAATAGTAAAGCATGAGCTTGGGAAGACTCATTGTGATGATAACCTTAGTGCTCAATCTGTTATGCACAACCAGAGCTTCTTAAAATGACATATCCCAAGTTGTATGCCAAAACTGTGGCAAACGGGGTCACTAGAAGCGTGATTGCCGTATGGACAAGGCAGACATGAAGGAAAAGAAGACGGGCAAGGCTCCGACTTTAGGAATTTTTGTTATAAACATGTCCACTACTAGTTTAAAATTGGATTTTGATACTGGATGTGACATACATATGTTCTGATATGCGGGATCTGCCAATTAGTAGGATACTGGCTTCAGATGAGATCGACCTACAAGTCGAAAACAGGACGAGAGTCGCTGTTTTGGCCGTAGAAACCTAAGTTTTGGAACTTTCATTTAGGCATGTACTTAAAATAGGAGACTGTTATAATGGATCTAGTTTGACTAGAAACATTATCTCTGTATCTAATTTAACCCGTTGCGGGTATACCTTTATGTTCCAGAACACAAGGTGTTTTGTTTATAAAGATGATATTGAGATATAAACATTAGATGTAAATAATGGTCTTTATATTTTGAATATAAACAAATCTCAAACATATAACATGACAAACAAAAGCTCAAATTGAGTAAATCAGATGAGACTTATTTATGGCATTGTCGTCTGGGACGAATTAACAAGACTCGTATATCCACACTTTCGAAGAGTGGATACTAGGATGAATTTGATTCTTATTCAAATGATGTCTATGAATCTAGTTTATTAGGTAAAGTGCCTAAAACACCTTTTACTTGGTAAAAGTGTATGTGCCACCGAACTGTTAGCCCTTGTTCATAGTGACGTAAATGGGCCCATGTCTAGCTAGGCTAGAAGTGGACATGAATACTTCGTAACCTTACGGATGTGGCATCGCGTTATGGTTATGTGTATCTTAAGAAACACAAGTCAGAAACCTTTGAGTAATTCAAACAGTTTCGACACAAAGTAAGAAAACAGACCGGTAAAAGTATTAAAAATATTACGGTCGGACCATAGTGTAAAATACTTAAACATATGAGTTTCAAGATTACTCGAAAGAGTATAGTATTCTTTCACGGTGGACTCCTCCCGGACCACCTCAATTGAAGGTGTGTCCGAACGTAGAAACCGAACTTTGTTGGACATAGTAAGGTTAATGGTGAGTCGCTATGAGCTACTAATTTCCTTCTAGGGATACGCATTAAACAGTGCAGTATTTATTTTGAATAAGGTTCCATGAAAATTTGTTAGACATACTTCATATTAGATATGAACAGGAAAGAAACTGAGTTTCTCATTCATAAAGATTTGGGAATGTTGAGCATATGTTTGGATGGTACCAAACTAGAACCCAAATCAGATAAGTGCTTATTTGTAGGTTGTCCTAGGGAAACCAAAGTATAGTACTTATACAACTCACAAGAGAACAATGTAATTGTTGCTCTCTATGCGATTTTCCTAAGAGGAACTCTGATATGCAGTGGTAAGTGTGAGGAAAGTAAAACTCGATGAAAATCGGAGTAATACTGTTCCAGACACCGACTCTTTTACGGAACATAAACAGTTCATCGGAGATGAAACTGTACCATAATCTTCGAATACACAAGAACCGCGTAGGTCGGAGAGAGTCAGAAAACAACCTGGGAGGTATAAGTTTCTGATCTCACCTCATGTAGATATCAATCTTATTGAGGAAGATGAACCGGCTACATATGAGGAAGTGATACAAGGTATCAACACCGTTTTATGGAAAAGCACCATGAATTCCGAAATGGATTCCATATATATCAACCAAGTTTGGATACTGGTTGATGTACCAGAAGGCATTGTGCCTAATGGTACTAAATGAGTCTTCAAGGAAGACACACATGGATGGAAACGTACAAATGTACACAGCTAGGCTTGTACATAAAGGGTATCGTCAACGACATAGTGTCGACTACGACGAAACTTTTTCACATGTTTCCATAATTAAATCCATTCGGATAATGCTTGCTATAAATGTATATTTCATTTATGAAATATGACAGCTGGACGCCAAAACCGTTTTCATTAACGGAAACCTTTTGGAGGATGCTTGTATGCAACATCCTGAAGGTTTTATCGTGCCAAAATATGCAAACAAAGTTTGCAAGATAAATCGATCCATTTATGGATTGAAGCAAGCATTGCGTTATTGGAACTAACGTTTTGATGTAATCATAATGGTATATGATTTAATTCAAAACGAAGATGATTCTTGTGTATATAAGAAGGTTAGTGGGAGCGCACTGACAATGATTGTCCTATATATTGATGATGTATTGCTTCTCGGCAATAACATTCCCATAATTTAATTAGTGAAAGCTTGGCTTTCATTAAAATTCTCCATGGAATACCTGGGAGAAGCAGGCTTTATTCTATGAATAAAGATCTACTGGGATAGATCTAGAAAGCTGCTGACAACCCTCCCAGAGCTTGTACGTTTTTGAAATGTACGCGACCTGGTGTCTCATATGCTTTGAGCATATGGAGTCACAATCAGGCCAATCCAGGTGATAGTCACTGGATTGATGTTAAGAACATCCTTGAGTATCTTAGATGAACTAAGGATTCTTTCTTAATCTATGGAGAAGGAGAACTTGAAGTTACTAGGTTCACCGCTGCAAGTTTCCAAACTGACAAAGATGACTTTAAGTCGCAATAAGGGTACATATTTAGTTTGAATAACGGAACAGTGAGCTGAAAATCTTCCAAGCAAGATATTGATGCCGAATAAATAACAAAAGCGGAATATTGCTGCAGCTGAGGCAGCAAAATAAGCATTTTGGATCTATAAAATTCTTAATTAGATTAGGAGTAGTTCTGTTAGCAGCTGAGCTAGGCTACAGCACAGGCTAAGGAAACACGGTCTCATCAATGATCCAAGTATATACTTCAACTATTTCATCTGATTCGTAAGATCATACATCATGGCGATGTGATGATCGAATAAATCGCATCAGATGATAACCTTGCAAATCCGCTTACGAAAGCTGTTTCTCAGCAGAAGTTTGAGCAACCCGTACATAGTTCAGGTGTTAGACACTTGAGTGATTGGCTATAGGCCAAATGGGAGATTGTTGGATAATTATGACCCATAACATCACTATTTGTACAGAACATGGTGTTATTGTACAAATTTACTGTGTGTAACAAAGGAAATTTCTCTTTTATCATTTGTAATTGGATTACCTGGATATATAAATGATAAAAGTCCATATGATTAGTATCAGATTAATAAGATATGAGACAGTATTAATCCACGTAATGTTTAATCATTAAATATCCATAGTCGTAGTATTATCGAGACTGGACATCGATAATGCGGAATAGGCTAGTAGTACACTTGTGCGTTTTATGGAAGCGTAACGGCATAGTTCTCATATATTTGGGTATTGGATACTCATGCAAGTGTAATAGGAGGTTCTGTTTACCGATGGTACGGAAACAGCTTCACTCTAGATAGACCCCTCGGAATCCCATTGGTAGTATGACTATGTGTCTATGGGAATCTGATTCAGGGTAGGTGTATTTGGTCTTTACTTGAGACTTGCATCGCTAATACTTGCGACAATCAGTATACTTTGGTTTTGGTCGTCCAGGGCTTTAACAGGTTCTGTGTACGCCTCTTCTGGGTATACTGAGAATCGTAGTGTATTGGGTGTGATGTCAAGATAGAAGTATCACTTCAGTCATATGGAGATGATGATCACGCAGGGATACAGAACTGGTACTCTAAGTGTTATAGCCATCGGGGAAGTATGACTAGGTCATGACTTTCCGATCATAAAGAGACTAGTTGCTAGTGATCCGATATATCCTTCATACGGGGCAGACATAACTCCAGCCACAGGCCTAGCATGTGACATCTGATACCGGATCGTAATACGCAATACTTTGTATACTACGCCTGACAAAGATCTTGTATTCCGTAGAAGAATATTTCTAGAGAATTGGGTAGGCATTGTGCTTTGCTAGAAGCCAACCATGTCTTGTAAATCGGTAAAGAGGTGGTGCTGGGTACGCACGTATTTGGATAGTCCGATAACCGTATTTACTACCAACATATCCAGGGATCTCTTGGGTCGCATCCCAAAGATTCACCGATGATATTTGACTCGAACAATATTAATCTGTGAATAATTATCAAGAGAGAAAATTAATATGGGATTAATTACGGCAAGAATTAATCTGGGATTAATTATCAGAGAAATAATTATTCTAGGATTAATTACATCGAGAATTTATCTAGGATTAAATTCGTCGAGAGGAGAGAACACGATTAATTTGGAATTAATCGGTAAAATAAATTTAATAGTTAAATTAGATTTTACTATTTAATTTATTTAATTGGGCTAAAATAATATATTTGATATATTAAATGAAATTGGATTTCAATGCGGAAATAAATTGGATTTAAATTCTAACGAACGAATTAATTTGGAATTAATTCACGAGCGACTTCCGTAATAATTTTGCTAGACATTATTATTTAATTAAATTGGATTTAATTATGCCGCGACGGAAAATTCGTTTAATAGGATTAAACGAATCCGAGCCCGAAGTGTGTTGAGCAAGCTGACCGGCGTAAACACACACGTATAACGCAAGCGCACGTATCGTTCAAGTAGTATAAAAATATCGATCCCACGAGGACTTAATATCTAATCTATTAATTTTATGAGGTCAAATGATTACTAGTATCTAACATGTTGTTTGATTGATTTGAAATGGTGACGATTCTAAATTTAAAAACAAGTAAATAACATTGTTCGAAAGTAGATTTTAAGAAAATTTAATATTAAAAACTATCTAGGATTGTGATTTCTTCCAATATCATTTTAAAGATGAAGTGGTTATCTTAAAGTTGGGTAATATATTGATTTATTAACCTGGAACACTAAATTATGTGTAAGCCTCTGTCGATGGTCAGACACAAATACCCAGTTTAACCCAATTGAACCATATGTCTATGTCAACCAAATTATCTGGATTCATTAAGTTTAAGTTCCAATTATGGCTACCCCCGCCCGACAGGTATATTCCTATCCTGTAAGGAAATCTATTAAAGGGTTATCTATCCTCAAGGAAGATCGTGGGCTATTAAGTCTAAGGTCTTAAACCTAAAATCTCTATGTCTAGTTCATTTTAGATTTACCAGTTCAATTTTATTAATGGCCAGTTAATAAAAAGCATTAGGATTAAGACTCAATAATAAACCTTTATATTACCCAAACTATAATTTAACCCCTTATAAACCGGTGATATTGGATTTCATCACAACCCCAGATAACTGGCTTAGTTACGACACATATTTACAGGTAGTAAAAACTTAAATAAAATAAAAGACATAAAGTACAAATGCGGTAAAGTAAATACTGAAAAGTAAAGAAAAGAAAGTGCGAAACTGAAAATTAATTACTGAAAACTAAAAATAAACAAACTAGATACAATCTTCTTATTTATTCATTAAGAATTTCAAAGAAGAAAGTATGAATTTTACAAATGAAATGGCTTGGTATTTATAGGCAAAATTTTGCCACTATCAAATCATCCATCAAATTCTCCACCAAATCCATTATTAATTTCTCCACTAATTACTCCACCAAATCCATAATTGCTCCACTAATTTCTTATCTTGTTTGGTGTTGATTTGATAATTTTTATTAATTATTAATTAATTAATATTTTGCTTTGAAAATGATTGATAATGACTTTTAATAATTACACTCCACACACTTCTGGATGGTTCATCAATTTCGGTCATGAAATCATCATAATTCGAAAATACTTTCTCTTTCAAAGTTGTATAAATTTGAGTCTTCTTTAATCTGACACTTGAATCAGCTCAATCCGATATCTGAGTAAAAAGTTATGCCCAAAATACGACAGATGCACAAAACTGGAATTTCCAAAACTGCACTTCGTCAAAACGCCCTTTCAAGTTTCCAATCTCCAAAATTAAAATATCAAGTCCAATAATTGCCTTTATTTGACCCATATTTCATCCTAAATGATTTTATTGAGTCCCGATATTATTTTATCTGCAAAATAAAATAAAACATATCAAAACGTTCATCAAACCCGAGAAACTAAACAAAATATTAAGTAAAAGGGGCGGTAAATATTGATATATTTTCCGCTCATCACAAGCCCACTTGAATTTTGAATTTAAAGTGAGGTCCACTTCACTTAAATTATTAATCACCTTTGGTGATAGAAGTGGATGATGGGTTTTGGTGGAAACTTGTAAAACACTCTTTGCCTTTTGAAAAGAAACGTACAATTAATGAATTTTAGATTATTCATTTTATCTCCTTTTCACTATTGGCCGAATGGCCTTTTTCTTTTAATAGATTGGCCACTGACTTCTCTCATTTTTATGGCCGAATAAAGAAAGAGCAATTGCTCTCTGATTTCTTTAAAAAAAATTGCCGAGAGAAATAAAAGCATTTTGGCCTCTGATGGCTTCTTTTGAAGAAGGCCGAATTGGCCTCTATGTTAAGATTGGCCGAGAAAGGCAATTGGGTTTTTCTTTTGAAGATTAACCGATTGCTTCCCTCTTTCTTTGGCAAATTTGCTTCTCCTTGGGAGCTAAAATTTGTTCCATTATGTTCTTGCTAGCACATAAGGGAGTCAAATGAAGGTGATAGGGATACTCACCCATGAGCTTGGAAGCTTCAACATCCATAAAAGTTTTGAACTCAACCGATCAATGGAAGTCCTCCGCAACTTATTTTTGATTTTTATTCACACACGAATCACGCTTAGAGATCCCGTGGCATGTCTAGGACACTTACAGGGACCGATACACTCGTTAATCAAGTGCGAGTTAAGATAGGATCCGTCGGCCCGTATGTGTACCATAAGGGGTATATGTATGTAAATGAGTACCTCACGATTCTTAAGACTTTAGCCAAAGCTGATCACCTAGGGTGGATCACATCAGTTGTAAGGAATCGTGGATATGTCGACATGAGATGTGCGTCTTTGGAAACTTGACGGTGTATTCTATGTTTCCTAAGCACAACTCGGATAGCCTACGACGAAATGATTGTTAAACATAGATGATGACCTCGACTTGTATAGTTCAGAAAGGTTGTTCGTGTTCTTCACAAATTCGGAGGTGGCCAAATTACGTACATATTAGCTAGGCTTATATGACAAACGTGTCTGAACATAGAGAGTCCCAATAAGAAGTGTACTCGTTGAGCACTTGGGTAGCCAATTAATTTTGATAAAAGATCACATTCGATATTATAATTATTAACTAAGATAATCAAGTGTTATTGAGTAACATTGATTATTTACTTTGACCTAATTGGATTAATTGAATTAATTCAATAATTACACAAGGGTTTAATTATAAATTCATAATTATCTATATCATTTGAGGATATTATGGTAATTGTAAATATGTAATTATATGTGGTTTTGGCTTGATTTAATTGGATTAAATCAAAGTAGTAGACAAATGTGATTAGATAAACCTAATGATACATATTTGGACAAACTGGATTAAGCCCACCTAAAAGTTGATATTAACTTTTATAAATTAAAAATTGCCTAAGTTTTGCTATAAATAGTAAAGAAAAATTGAGCTTGAGAATGTTAAGCTCACAAGCAATTCTTAGAGAAAAATAGCCTATGTTTGAAAAATGTTTAGAGATATTTTGGAAGATCTCTACAACATTTCATCTATGAGAAATCAAGATTGGATCTTGGAGTGAAGCTCGATTGCATTAGAATTAAGATTGGATCTTGGAATTGGAAGTGCTCCAACAATTTCAACAAGGACAAGGAGATTAGATCTTTGTATTAAGCTTACTAGGTAATGTTTGATCTTCTCCTAAGCTATGTATTTCACTAGTGAGTTTTCATTAGTGAATCATATAGTGATAAATTATGTACTGGATGCATGATTACATAGTTAAATGTTGAAATAAGGCTAATAGATTGTGTTAGGATGCTTTGAAAGTATAAACACAATATGCTTGTAATTGGGTCAAAGATATTCATGTTGGACATGGAACAAATTAATAAGAGTTTGGAACTCTAGATTAAAGCTTAGAGCTATGGCTAGCGTTCTAGGATCACTTGACTACATTTGGGTGAACTAGAATTGTTCATGAGACATTTCATAGGGGGATTCTAAATTGGCTTGTGTTTATATTCAAACAAATGCATACAAGTATTTAGAATACATGTATGTCAGTTGTATAACATGTGTTGATGGTGGTTATGAAGCTAAAATTATATTTTAGGTGTATTTGAAATATTAGGAGAAAATTGGAAGTGTTTAGTAATGGTTTGAAGTAGATATATATACTCACTGCATAGGGCAGCGTCGCGACACACACCCTTCAGCATCACGACACCGAGCATCAGACCTAGAAGCTTCAAGACGCCCACCCTTCTGCGTTACGACACCCCGACGTTCAGCTCTCACATTGCTCTTGGTATTTGGAGTGTCTCGACGCCCACGCTCCCATGTCGCGACGCACTGAGCTGAAACTTATTGAAACTTCATTTTCTCCATTCCGGAGTTTCCTGATTCCGTTTGGGTCCCCATTTTTTCCTACGGAATCGAAATGAAATGTAGTCTTACAAAATAATATTTTAAAATACACTCATGCTAGATATCCATGGGTTAGACCCACTTCCGTTGCGTGGGGCACTGATCCGTCCCTAGGGGTTCTACACATACCCCAACAACCGGATGATTCTAGGGTTTGCCTATCGTCTTCTTCCTTCCATGGCTCTTCTATAGGTGCTTTTATGAGTGTTTCTTCACCTAGTCTTCTGATCCCCTTCTACACTAGCTATCTTCTTTCCACAGGCAATCTATTGTCTCCTTCTAATGGGGCCCATTTGTCCTTGCTCTCATGCTTTCTTCTCCATTCTTTCAATCTTGTCATCATATTCTTCATGAAGCCCTGGGTCGCCTCTATTTCCTTTTGTGTAATTTTCTTTTCCAACCACACGTTTTCTTTCATATTTTCCATTCATTTCGTCATTGAAGTCTACGAAGCCTTATGGTTTTCGATTTCGACTTTTTAATTAAAATATCGAATAATTATTTTTGAAAATAAAAAAATATATATTATCACTTCGGTTTGATTTTTTTAGTTTGATTCGGTTTTTCCAATTTGGTTTGTTTTTTAATTTCAATTACTTTTTCATCCATCCTTAATTGGTGTTTTCAAAATTTTAGAAAAAATCAGTTTCTTAACGTTTGAATTAATGCTCTTATTGTGTGTTTAGTATGTTTGAACTTAAATAAACAAGCTTAAAATTATAAACGACTTTCCAAAATCCGACCTATTTGCCCACCCTAGCTTATGCATCATTCTACAATTGACGTCATAATAGTTAATGGGCTTCCTTGGGCCTAAGATTAAAACTTTTGGAGCACTTTATCAAGGGCTACATCTTTTAGTAAGGGATCAGTTTTGCCTACCTCCCATTAGATTCGTTTATAACTTGGTTAATTTGATTCGATTTGTTAATTAAACGAATTAAATATGAATTTAAACATTTGAATTTATTTATTCATTTATAATTCGTTTTATTATTTTCATTTACTGGTTGTTGTTATTTTTCAATTAATATTTATTCATTTAGAATTTATTTATTGCCAATTATCACATAAAAAATAATATTGTCAATATTTGATGAACCATTTTTAATAAATTTATTAATTACGTAATTCATATACATACATTTATGAAGAATTAATTTAAATAAATTATGGTAATTTATGTCATTAAATAATGTTATGACTAAATAAATATTTGTATTCGATTTGTTTACTAAACGAATCAAATACGAATCATGATATCACGACACTTTTAGTAAATGAATAAAATATGAATTCATGATATTTTGATTCAATTCGTTTAGGATTCAATATAAAATCTATTCATTAATTTGTTTTACCACCATTTCTCCAATTGAATCGACATGAATGATATTAACAGGTGACTTTTGTTAGGTTTAATGGTAGTTCCCACATCCTGCCTCCTCAGGATGCTTGGTGCTAGCTCGCCAAGAGTTGGTACATATTAGGGAAGACAAAAATTCTCATAGAGTTGGATTTGATACGTTAAGGTCGGTAAATTATAATTTTTATATTCATTAGTCGGATGGGTTGGGTATAGATATTGGTATTACCGTGTTAATAAAGGTAAAATTCTCATTTGAATGGATATTGAACATGAACGGTAGGGACCTATACGTTAGCATCGAGTACGAATGTAATTTTCATACCCATTGATCAAACGGGACAAATACAAATACTGACATACTCATACCATACAAAACTCATTTCCATCCCCGATAAAGATACATTTTTTTGGAAATATTGGAAATTCCACCATCAAACCACCCGACTCTGGCTTAAACGGAGCATGTAAAACCTCTTGTTACCCTATATTTTTACAAGAAATGTACTCCTAGATTCAAACCCAGAACCCAAATGCTTGATTCTGAGTCCTACACCACCAAACCACGGTCTGTGGGGACCGAGAAAGATACACACGACAGTTTTTGTTCATTTGTAGAATGTTATTATGTCATCTTGTACCCAGTGTGTACGATATTGTGGTATCACATTGCTCGTACGTTATAAGGAACAACAATCGAGCTAGTGTTTAAAGCTAAACCTCGAACAACTTACCGATTAACACCACCTGATCTAGTCGAATTTCGTAAACAATTGAACGGGTTGGCAGCTGCAGAACCGGATAAGCCTTCAAACGCATCGTTTCGGGGCGTATTTAATTTTTTTTAAAGGTAAAAGTTCCGTAAATTTTAAATTTATTTTTTTAAGTGACAAATCAAATAAAATTATTTGAAAACCAGCCCCTTGAGATCAGGTGTATTACTTGTTGTTCAGTTTAAAAATAACTGAACAATATTTTATTGGCTGGTTTAATTGTAACAAATTAAAAAAATAATAATAATAATAACAAAACAAAACAAAATCAAACTTGCATGGCCACACTGAGGATAAAGCTTAATAACAACTAACCCAAATTTGCATCACCCAGTTTCAAAGCCCATTAGGCCCATACAAAGGGAAAAAGCGTACTTTTGCGGGCTCCATAAGCCCAAAATTTGGATTTATTAAAATAAAATAATAGTATTAAATTAAAATTTTAAAAATTAGATTTTTTTAAAAATTTAAAAATATTAAGTATGATGACGTGGCCACAGCAAGAGTAAAGCTTAATAGCAACTAAATCATGTTTGCATGCCCCAGTTTTAGAGAAATTCTTCTATACAACGGTGGTACCACGTCACCCATGCAACAAACCAATTATCAACTGCCACGCGTGCTAAAAATTAAAAACAATTAAAAAATAGGTGAAGAAACTCTATATGTAATTTTTTAATTGGCTTGTGGATTGTTGCACCAAAGAATCTCTCCCAATTTTAAAATCCATTAAGCCGACAAAATAGCGAGAAGACTTGCATTTTCGGCTCCATAAAATTTATATCCAACCGAGGCATACGACGTCGTTAATTAAAGCCCACTTCCCAAAACGGGTCGGCAAAACCCAACACCCTCCAACAATTTTTATTTCCAATATAGCTGAAGAGAAAGATCGATCGCCAGTCACCACTGTTAAGCTAAGCGATAGATAGTGTGTGCGAAGCGAAAATGGTGTTAGGGTTATTAGCATCGAGGGTTATGAGACCCCTCAAATATTCAAATTCCAGAATCTTTCTCCGTTCCATCGTTTCCAAACCGGAGCTCCAATCACCCGAAGCTTCTTCCGCGGCGCAAGCTCCGGATCTTCCCACGCGAACACCGGTCGGTGGAGCCCGGGTCCATTTCCCAAACCCTGAAGATGCTATTGAAGTGTTTGTCGATGGCTACCCGGTCAAAATACCTAAGGGCTTCACCGTTTTGCAGGCCTGTGAGGTTGCCGGCGTTGACATTCCCAGATTTTGTTACCACAGTAGACTCTCGATTGCCGGAAATTGTCGTATGTGTCTTGTTGAAGTCGAGAAATCGCCCAAGCCTGTTGCCTCTTGCGCCATGCCTGCTCTTCCCGGTGGGTCTTTCGATTACGGTTTTGTTATTTTCTGTTTTATTTTTGAAATTTTGATTTTTTTTTTCTGGAAGGGGGTGGGGGGGGCTAAATTTTTTATTAATTTGTGTTTGATTTTTTTAGGGATGAAAATTAAGACGGATACACCAGTAGCTAAGAAGGCGAGAGAAGGGGTGATGGAGTTTTTGTTAATGAACCATCCTTTGGATTGTCCAATTTGTGATCAGGGCGGAGAATGTGATCTTCAAGATCAGTCCATGGCTTTTGGTTCTGATCGGGGCCGCTTCACTGAAATGAAAAGATCTGTGGTTGATAAGAATCTTGGTCCATTGGTGAAGACTGTCATGACTCGATGTATCCAATGTACAAGGTTAGAATCTGGTGGCAGTATCACTTGTTTCTCAAATGTTCTATGTGAATTTGAAATTTAATTCACTTTTTAGGCAACCTCTTTTCTGCTTTCATAAGTGACAGAGTTATAATTATTAGAATGTCTGAGCACATCTAAACATTTTTTAGGGCAGCTAAATTCCGGTGACGAATGGGGGCTTCAACCGAATTTTGTATTTGTGTGTAGGCGATTCTTAAGCTTCAAACTGATTGTTGTTTTAATAAAATAACCCTTATATATATATTTTTCTTATTCAAAAATTAAAAAAGAAAGATCAAATAAATGAAATGAAAGAAAAGTACGAAAACCCTGCAATGCAGGCGCACGCATACCCGTGTGATTAACATATGTCAGATAACAATTAGCCTTCTATTATAATAGTAATATTACTAGTGGAACTTTCTTCCTCTACTTCTTTGCTTCTGCAAAACAACTTTTTTAAAAAAGTAAATACTCCTTTTGAAAAAAATTTCTTGAGGATGTAATGATAAGATCATGAATCACTTTATTTTCGTGACACAAGAAATCACATCTAGGAAACAAAACATGAGAGGAGATCCGTTTCTCCAGGGATCTTGAAAAATCTAAAGGGAATTGATTTAGCTATTTGATTTTTTTGTTGGGTTTGCTATGAGTTATATATGAACTTTTTGTTTTGGAAAATGGATTTTAATTTTAACAAGGTCCTTGTTCCTAGTTGTAGATGTGCAATTTTTGACAAGTTTCTGTTCCGTACAATTTCTGGTCCAACAGATGTGTCAGGTTTGCAACAGAGGTTGCTGGAGTTCAAGATCTTGGCATGCTAGGTCGTGGCAGTGGAGAGGAAATTGGAACTTATGTGGAAAAACTCATGACAAGTGAACTTTCTGGAAACGTGATAGATATCTGTCCAGTGGGAGCCCTTACATCAAAACCTTTTGCATTCAAAGCCCGAAACTGGGAGTTAAAAGGAACAGAGAGCATTGATGTTACTGATGCAGTTGGATCTAACATTCGAATTGATAGCAGGGGTCCCGAGGTCATGCGCATCCTTCCACGGTTAAATGAGGTTAGACTTTTGGTAACTAAAGTTACCAAATGTTAAGTTTGTTTACCCATATTGTTTGTTGTTTGTCGCTACCAAAAACATCAAGTTCTTACATTGTATACGCAAGTTTTGTGCTGTTAATGAATATTTGTCATGAACAAAACAAGGCTTTCTCCTTTCAATAGAAACATAATAGGAAAGTAGATTGGCTGTTTTGCTTTGTTAAATAACAGCATTTGATTAAATCTGTCAGACACAAACAGTATCTATTGCATTTATCTGTGAAAGGATTTTGCTAATCAGATTATTAATCTTGTATGAAGTGGCAAAAGTGTCATGGATCAGTTATAATTGATCTTGTAGTTATTTCTCTCTTAGTTCTGGTAAGCTTTGATGAACTTTAATCATTTTAAGGGTACAAATTGTTTGTTGTTAAAAACTAAAAAGTAGAAATTGCCCCTCCTTTGCATCAGTTGGTTGTTACATGATTACATCAACTACTATTTTCTATCTTTTCATCCAACTTTGATATTGATACTCTGGTCCTTAAAGACTGAAGTTTATTTTGCTCTTCTGAAAATGTGCTATATACTGCTTAGTACTTGGCTTTGATGTCATTACTATACTAGGCATAAATTGATGCAAATGCTCACATGTATCCTATTTTAAAAATAGTGATACTATATGGAAAAAGTTGATGCAAATTTTTCCATCCCTTTCTTTGTTGCAAAAATATCAATCTACTTCATAAACTTTTGATGTGTAGATTTGTTTGATGATAGGTTTATCAGTTTTGGGCAAATGAGTTGTATACTTTTATTCCTTTTATAAATAGTCCCCCAAGTGTTTTTGAAATAGAAACTAAGTGTTAAAGACTCATTTATTCCCTTTCGTTTATTCTTTGTTGTGTCTGCCATTTCTTTGGATCTTTTCCCCTTTATGCTCAAAATATGAATCTCTTAAGGAAACACAAAATCCAAACAAAGAGGGAAGAGAAAAAGGATATATGCACATGCATTTCCAGAGTGCTTCTTGTTTTATACTTTTTCCTTTCTCCCAAGAATACTTCAGGTTTTTGAAGAGTTCACCAATAGAGTTGAGTTTTCTTAGCTTGAAAAATCTTGCAATTTTTAAATCTTTCTATAATTTGGAAAGTGGAAACTGAATTATTACTTTTTGTACGTAAATATCAACAGAGTTTGGCACATAATTTACCAGTTGAGGTGATTTATTTTGTATCTTGTCTTTCACGTGAAAGTTACCTTTGTTTATACGCACTACAGACCCTATTGTTTATGATGCCACACAATGTTACACAAGTTTGAGTCATTGCCCGCTACTAGCAAGAGAGCCTATTCGAGAACAGTAACAAGAGTAATTAATGGCGGATTCGCTCTCAAATCGTCCTTCTCATCTTTCAAAGCCAAATCATCGTCCGCATCTAATCAATCCCCAATCGTCTGGTATCCTTTTTCTCTTTCTGCAAGAAATCGTCCTCATCGAATTGTCCGCATGCGAATCCTTATCCTCAAAATAGCGTATTCGTGGTATTCTCTTCCCAACAGCTTATTCTATTCCGAATTCCTACTCAATTTAGTGAACTCACTCGCCTTCGGATGAGGGAAGAGTTCGTCGCTTCCTTACTTCCCTCAGGTCTTTTATTAGATGATACTTTATTCCATGCATGAAACTTGAGCAATCAAAATTCAACCTGCTCCAAAAACCAATGTTCAAAAGCAGGAAATTCTAATTGTTTGTAAATAAATAATTTAGATTTTTATACTTGGTGGGGGAGGAAGGTTTCTCTTTGTCACGTGTGATACATAATTAATTGCACATGTTAAGTGTTGCACTTATTCTATGAAATGTTAAGCTCATGGTCATATTATTCTTTCATGTTGATCATATCTACAAGTCATAGGTAATTAGTCAAAGGTTGTTTGTTTGTCACATAGTATGCAAACACCAAATGAGTTACTTGAAGAATAACATGATAATCAATTCACTATCAGATTCCATTAGCATCTCTCTCTTGCTGTGGTTAAATAGCACTATTCGAATTATTTTGTCTGAATTGCAATGGTAACTTAATACTGGAATGTACATAGACGTTCTAATAGAATGTTAAATATGTTTAACCATTAGTGGTTTTAGAAATTAATTTGTGATTGGAATCAGTGTGACTTCAAATTGAAGAAAACTCTGTTATGATTCAATGAATGCAAAACATTTAATGTATCGATTGCTTAAATAGGGTTTGTTTCAAACTTTCTTGATGATGGTGCAGTGTCTACTCTATGATTAATTTGTATATGTCGAAAATTTATTTTATATATGTAGAGAAGTATAGTAGAATACTCTATATATTTGCTTAAGAAAGTATTTACAAGAGATGATTTTATATAACCTTGAGAATACAACCAATTAGGAAAGAAAATATTACACATAAATACTGATTATTCTAGCATTCAATCTAATTATTATATTCCTAATTCTAACACTCCCCCTCAAGCTGGAGCATACATGTTATATGCACCAAGCTTGGTATGAATGAAATCAACCCGAGGACCTCGAAGTGACTTAGTAAGGACATCTGCTAATTGACTTTCTGAGTTGACAAAACTAGTAATAATACATCCTGATAAAATGTTCTCTCTGATAAAGTGACAATCCACTTCTGTGTTTGGTCCTTTCATGAAACACATGATTAGAGGTGATATGTAATGTTGCCTGGTTGTCGCAAATTAGCTTCATTTGTGCTCCCCCTCCAAACTGTAATTCTTGCAATAATTGTTTCAACCATACCAATTCACATGTTGCTAAGGCTATAGCCTTATACTCTGACCCTGCACTAGATTTGGCGACGACAACTTGCTTCTTACTCTTCCAAGATATTAGATTATCTCTAATCAGAACCCAATAACCTATAGTAGAGCGTCTAACTGACGGAGAACCTATCCAATCTGTGTCAAAATAACCAATAACCAGAGTATGTCTCTTATCTTCATATAGTAGACTTTGGCCTGATGCTCTTTTTATATATCTAAGAATGAGTATAACAACATCCCAATGACTCTAACAAGGAGTTTGTAGAAATTGGCTAATCATGCTTATAGCAAAAGAAATATATGGTCGAGTGATTTTAAAATGGTTCAGCTTCCCAACAAGTCTCTTGTTTTGCTCAGGATTACCCAATGGTTCTCTGATTAGCTTTCTATATTCCCCGGGATTCTCCAATGGCTCCCCTCTTTTAGTAGGAGTTTAATATTTGGATCCATAGGTGTATCCACCGGTCTACAATCTAACATACCAGTCTCCTGAAGAATATCCAATGCATACTTTCTTTGGGAAATGGCTACCCTAGCGGTGGACTGTGCTACCTCTATACCAAGAAAGTACTTGAGTCGTCCTAAAACTTTAGTCTGGAAATGATTAAATAAGTGTTTTTTAGCTCCCGAATACCCTCTTGATCACTTCCAGTGATTACGATATCGTCCACATAAATTACCAAGTAGATGCATTTGCCATTGGAATGTCGGTAGAAAACAGAGTGATCAGCTTCACTACGAATCATGCCAAAACTTGTAATCACGGAACTGAACCTCTCAAACCAAGCACGAGGAGACTTTTAAACTATAACGAGAACAGTGAAGACTTTAATAATTACACATAACACACTTCCAGATGTTTTATCAATTTCGGTCATGGAAATTTCAGAATTCGAAATTATTATGAACTTCAAAGTTGTAGATCTTTGAGTCTTCTTTAATCTGGAACTTGAATCACCTCAATCCGATATCGGAGTAAAGAGTTATGGCCAAAATACGACAATTGCGCAAAGCTGGAATTTCCGAAATTGTACTTCGTTAGAACGTCATTTCAAGTTTCCAATCTCCAAAATCAAAATGTCAAGTCCAATTTTTGCCCTTATTTGTTCCATATTTCGTCCTAAATGATTCTATTGAGTCCCAATTTTATTTTATCTGCAAAATAAACTAAAACACATCAAAACCGAGAAACTAAACAAAATATTAGGTAAAATGGGCGGTAAATATTGATATATTTTCCGCTCATCAGCATACGATTAATTAAATAACAAGCAGTTAGAATAGCATCCCCCCAGAAACGAAATGGCATATGATTATGGAGTAATAGGGTGCGGGCTGTGTCAATGAGATGTCGGTTCTTACGTTCAGTTATACCATTCTATTGAGGTGTGTGAGCACAGGATGACTCATGAAGAATGCCGAGTGAGGACATGAAGTCTTTAAACGAGGCATAAAAATATTTTCGAGCATTATCAATGCGTATAATACGGATAGGAACACCAAATTGAGTGTGAATCTCAGCATAAAGGCTTTAAAAATCGAAAATAACTCAGAACAATCATCAATAAATGTAACAAAATATCGAAATCCCAAAACAGAGTTGACACGACATGGACCCCAAACATCAGAATGAACTAATTCAAAAAGGGACGTAGCTCGATTATTGACACACTTGGGAAACTTAGTACAAGTTTGTTTTCTAAGTTGACACGACTTACAATTAAAGGAAGATCGATTAGATAGATGCGGAGTCAGCTTATGGAGCTTGGACACACTGGGTGACTCAAACGACAATGGATGACTGTGGCAGAAGAATCAGAAGAAGCGCAACCAACGAAAGAGAGCGACCGCGAAAGATGATAGAGGCCTTGGGACTCACGTCCTGTACCAATAATTCGTCCCATACTCTGTCCCTGTACAACAACATAATTATTAAGAAATGTGACCGAACAATTAAGATCATGTGTAAGTTCAATGATAGATAAAATTAAAAGGACAACCCGATACATAAAGAACAGATTTCAAAGGTAAGGAAGGAACGGGAGAAGCTCGCCCTATGCCCTTAGCAACTGTTTTAGAACCATTAGCAAGGGTAACCATAGAGAGAGAATTTGAACCTTTAAAGAGGAGAAAAGTTGTGGATTATCAGAAATATGGTTGGAGGCTCCAAAATCAAGGACCCAAGGGCTTAGAGGAGAGGACTGAGTGAGGCAAGCCACAAAATTACCAGTGTGGCCAACAGAGGCGGAGAAAGATTGCTGAGAGGCCTGACACTGAAGGAAAGCTGCATAAGTCGGGCCAAATAAAGTGACTTGCTGAGATGGGTGCTCAGAACAGTCAGGGAATGCAGGACTATCAACTTGAACAACCTTAGCAATATGGAGATGAGGTGGTTTCCCGTGAAGTTGATAGCAACGCTCCCGGAGGTGACCAAGCTTATGGCAGTAAGTGCATTTTGGACGCGCGTCTCGGGTGGGACCCCGACCCCAACCACCCTTGGAACTGTCCTGTGCTGCTAAGATGGAAGTCTCTGTGGAGGGGGACTCAGAGTCAATGACGGCAGAGGAAGAGACTCGAAGGAGCTGAGCAAAAACATTCTCCAGAGAGGGGATAATACTACTAGCCAATATCTGATCACGAACTGGCTGAAGCTTAGATCGTATCCCAAACAAAGTCAAAACCATAAAGATTTGTTCGCGTTGGCCTGTTCAGCAGTGGTGGTAGTAATAGGCTAGATAGAATTGAACTCCTCTCGCAATGATTCAATGCGACCAATATACTCAGACATAGCCATATCACGCTGATTCGAGGAAAACATATTGGACACAACATTATAAAATCTCTGGATATCATTAGTATACAAAGCATAAGCCGTACTCCATAACTTGTGGCAATCCTTATAGGTCCGAAACATAACAAGAAGTTTAGAATCAATGGACTGCCATAAGAGATTACATGATTGAGCATCAATCTTTTTCCAAGATTTGCACTCGTCATCCGGTATAGCATCCTCACTGGAGGTCAAGTGGTCTTCACACCCTTGCCCCATAAACCATAATTCAACTGAAGCCGACCAAGAGACATAATTTAAAGAGCCAAATAACTTTCAGATGTAATAACATGAGAACCAGAAATAATAGGAACTGAGGCACCTGATTTAGGCAAGAGTGTCGCCTTCAGATGTGGCAACCATAGGAAGGATGTTAGGACTTCAGATTGCAGTAATAAAAAAGATAACAGTGTTTGAAATTTAAAGGAACTTCTTAATATTCAAGGATTAATATTCAATGACTAGACCAGAAAATGGTTTGCCTTCCCAGCTTACAGATGCCAGGATACTCTCTCCTTTACAATCAATTTTCATGCCCCTCCTCTCACGAGATACTCACTTTTATAACAGAAAGGAGAATACAGAATTAACCAAATAACAGCTAGACTAATAACAAAATGACACTTGTCAAGTAATCAATAATAATTTGATAACAATCATCATGCAACATCATGCAGCACACTCTCCCTTATATATCTGGGCCTGGTACTTCTTCATGATCCACGATTTCTAAAGTCGACGGATTTTCCTTTTACTATAAATTTCATTGTTGCCCGTATTGATATTGACATGTAGAATGGGACTCTATCTTTATTCTCGTCCGATTAATCAGTTCTTCAAAATCAAAAGTCAAAAGAAAAGATTGATCAGACTCCACTGGGTCCATTAGCTCAGCAGAATTCCTGTGGTCAATGCTCACCATAGTACTTCGCTTCTTCTTCTTCTTCCTCCTGGTGTACACCTGAGTCATCACCCTATCAATACTGCCCCCTAAAGCATTAACCTTGTCCTCAAGGTTAAAAGCAGGAAAATGCCCGGCTATGCTTTCTGCCAGTTCCCAGCTGTTCTCACAGTCAGGTAATCCTCGCCATTTGATGAGCACCTCCAATTGTCCATTTATTAACCTCCTAGTCTTCAACACAGATTCTGGGCAAACCAACATCTCTAACTCAGAAGTAAGGCAATCAGGAAGTGGCTGGCTTTGTGTATTAGCAGAGAGAGCTACCCTTAACTGCGACACATGGAATACCGGGTGTATGGTAGCATTCTCTGGCAACTCCAGCTTATAAGCCACTTCCCCATACTTGGCAATAATCGGATACGGTCCATAATATCGAGGGATCAATTTCTGATTTGGTCTCTTCGCCAATGACTTAAACTTGTAGGGTTGAAGACGAAGGAAAACAAGATCTCCAACTCCAAACTCGACTGGGCGCCTCTTTCTATTTGCTTGCTGCTTCATCCTGTTCTTTGCTATAGATAAATTTGCTCGCAGTTCTTCTAAAATTAAATTCCGATCCCGGATCAACACATTAACCTCATCCGCCAAAGATGGCTCACCTGTGAACTTAAGCAATATGGGGGGTCACGACCATATAGGGCCAGAAAAGGCGTCATACCAGCTGAGACATGGAAGGTGGTGTTATACCAATATTCTGCCCATGATATCCTTCTAACCCACTGTTTTGGGTGTCCCATGACGAAGCAGCGAAGGTAGTCCTCTAGACAACGATTCACCACTTCCGTTTGGCCGTCGGTTTGAGGGTGAAAAGAAGTACTCATTCTCAGAGTTGTTCCCGAAAGCTTGAACAGTTCCGCCCAAAATTTGCTAATGAACACCTGTCCCTATCCGAAACTATACTTCTAGGAAATCCATGTAGACGTACCACTTCTTCCACGAATAATTTGGCCACTTCCTTCGCTGTATATGGGTGCCCCAATTTTAAGAAATGGCTATCCACCACCACTAGAATAGTATCCACTTGTTGTACTCTTGGGAACCCACTAATGAAATCCATGGTAATGTCGTCCCATGGTAGGTTAGGAATTGGGAGTGGCTGAAGCAACCCCTGAGGACTTAAAGTAGAATACTTCACCCTTTGGCAGACTTTACACTGAGCTACAAACTTCTTCACATCTGTTCTCATCCCCTCCCAATACAACACAGCTGCAATTCTCTTGAAAGTACGCAAATGACCTGAATGTCCTTGTGGTGAGTTACGAAATTCGGCTATCAGCATAGGGATTCTTGGAGAAGACTTTGGAATGACTAACTTTCCCTGATACATCAAATTCCCCCATTGCAACGAGTAGTGCTGCAGCGAGTTGTTCTTGTAGCTTGGTTCCACTAACAACGTTTGCACAATAGATTTAAGGAGAGGGTCACCCTGCACTTCATCTTGTAAATTTGCTAATACAGGACAAAATGCTAAGGATACTGAATGAAAATGAGTGGGTTCCGTGTGAATTAACCCCATTTTGTCAGCATGGTGATCCTCTTTTCGGGAGAGTGCATCGGCAGCCTTGTTCTCCAATCCGGGTCGATATTGGATTTCGAACTCGTAACCCATTAACTTAATAAGCCACTTTTGCTGCCTTTCAGTGATAACTCGCTGGTCTAGCAGAAATTTCAAGTTGCTTTGATCCGTGCGTACGATAAATTTCCTTCCAAGCAAGTAATGCCTCCACTTTTGCACCGCGAGTACAATAGCCATTAGTTCGCGCTCGTATACTGATTTGACTTGAGCCCGAATTGACAAGGTTTGGCTCCAAAAAGCTATTGGATGGCCCTCCTGCCTGAGGACTGCTCCTAATCCCACCCCCGAAGCATCTGCTTCCACCACAAAGACCTTCGAAAAATCTGGTAATGCTAACACAGGAACAGTTATCATAGCGCTTTTCAAGTTCATAAAAGCTTGTTCAGCCTCATCACCCCATTTGAAAGCATTTTTCTTCAATAATTGAGTCAATGGTGCTGCAATTTTCCCGTAACCTTTAACGAAACGACGGTAATAGCCTGTAAGCCCGAGAAATCCCCTTAGGGACTTGAGATTAATGGGTGTGTGCCATGAAGCCATGCTCTGCAATTTGGAAGGGTCGGCAGCTACCCCTTTAGCTGATATGATGTGCCCCAAATATTCAACTTGGCCTTGAGCAAAATAACATTTTTTTCCATTGGCCACCAACTGATTTTGCTGCAAGACCTGTAAGGTCAACCGCAAATGTTCCAAATGTGAATTAAAATCCTTACTGAACACCAGTATATCATCAAAGAAAACCAAAATGAATTTGCGTAGATATGGCCTGAATATATCATTCATTAGTGATTGGAATGTGGATGGTGCATTGGTTAACCCAAAAGGCATCACGAGAAATTCGTAATGACCCTCATGGGTACGAAAGGCTGTCTTCTCAATATCGGCCTCATTCATCCTTATTTGGTGATATCCCGACTTGAGGTCCAGCTTAGAAAACACCACTGCCCCTTGCAGCTCGTCCAGTAGCTCACCTATAACTGGTATCGGAAACTTGTCAGGGACCGTCATCTTATTTAGAACTCTGTAGTCGACACACATACGCCACCCTCCGTCTTTTTTTTTTTAACCAGCAAAACAGGACTTCAATAAGAACTGATACTGTGCCTGATAATCCCAGCAGATAACATGTCTTTTACTATGTTTTCGATCTCATTCTTTTGATAGTATGGATATCTATAGGGCCGGATGTTCGGGGGTTCAGCTCCTTTCACACGAATTGCATGGTCTTGTTTTCGTCGAATTGGTAGGCCAGATAGACTTCCAAAAACTGAAGAAAATTCCTCAAGTACCTCCTGTAACTTCTGGTCTTTCACCTTGGGTGTCAAAGATTGCTTACCCTCCACTATTGAACAATTGGTCAATTCTACCAAGAATCCAAGATCCCCATTCTGAACTGTCTTCAATAAACTTTTCAAGGACATTACCCTTTTGGAGAGGGCTGGATGACCTTGCCAGGTCACCACCTTGTCATTACTCACAAAACGCATGGTCAAGGTTTTGTAATTTGTAGAAAAATCCCCCAGAGTTTGAAGCCAAGCTACCCCAAGAACGCATCAGTTGTCCCTTCCTCAAAGGAGTGAAAATTTTGACATATAGTGAACCCTTGTACTGTTAAAGGAATCTCCCTGCAAATCCCTTGCCCTTGCAAACAAACCCCATCTCCCAATTGCACGCCAAATCTTCTAGAATCATCAACCCTTAAGCTCAATTTCTTGACTAGGGTAGGAGACAAAAAATTATCAGAGGCCCCACTATCCACTAGCACCACTACTTCATACCCATCAATCTCCCCTTTCACCTTCAACAAATTGTTCTCTGTTGAGAACCCTAAAATGGTTTTTAAGGAGAGTTCAAGAGTTGCATCTGAATCTGGAGTGGGTTCCTTCATGCATGTTGGTTGGATTGAAGGTTGCTCCTCTTCATCCCTTTCATCCCCATCATTGCTGAGCTCTTCTCCTTCAGTAACAAGGAGTGCATGGAATTGGCGATTTTTGCATTTGTGCCCAAAATGGTACTTCTCATCACAATAGAAACATAAGCCCAGTTCTCTACGCCTCTGGCTTTCCCTCTCTGACATTCTCCTGATTCCATCCCTCCTGTTGGTGGTTTCAGAGGTTTTGGGGGTGAATTCCCTTTCGGGTCTTACATAAACTGTTTTAGTATGTTCCCCTCGACCCGTATCATATATTCGACCCGTTATCTGCCCGCCTGCTCCTGACCCATTACTCCAACCCGTATCCCTCAGCCCACGGGTTATAGCTAACCCCTTCGCCTTCGCCTTCGCCCTTAAGTCCTGGGCACGTTCCAGTGCAGCATTCCTCTCCTCTACGCGTTGCGCTGTCTCCATCATTTCCAACAATCTTGATGGTCGGATTAAGCGTAGATCTGCTCGTATTTCTTCCTTAAGTCCATTTATGAAAGCACCCGCCAGCATCTCTTCACTTAAGTCGGTGAGAGGTGCTACTATGAGCTCGAATTTCTCCCTGAAATCGGCGACTGATCCAGTCAGTCTGAGAGCCACCAAAAGCTCGTGGCCATCACCTTCTTGAGAATCCCTAAATCGTCTCAACATTTGCTCCCTGAGTCTGGCCCAAGTTTGGATCGGTGCACATAAGTTTTCCCAGTGAAACCAGCCGAGAGCCCTCCCCTCCATGCATACAGTGGCCGCTTCTATCTTTTCCTCCTCGACGACTTGGTTCAAATTGAAGTATCTCTCCACCCTTAGTATCCACCCATATGGGTCATCTCCAGCAATACCGGTAATTCCAACTTCCTCCATTTGGTGTCAGCTCGTTCATGATATGGTGCTTGAAATTGAGTGTGATGGTGTTGGTTGTGGGTATCATTATATGGAAAAGAGTTATCCCTGGCACTCTCATTCGTGGTGCCTTCATCTACCTTTTCTTTACCATTTGTTTTTCCCAATAATTCCAGGATTTTGAACATCCCCGATTTAAGTTCATCGATGTCAGATTTGACTGTGCTTATGTCTGTTTTCATCTCCCCCATTTCCTCCTTTAATCCCGAGACTTCTTTTTCCATTCCTTCCTCCTTGCTGTTGTTTTTATGCGGTGCCATGGTTTGGATCAAATTTTTCTTTGATACCAATTGTTAGGACTTCAGATAGCAGTAATAAAAAAGATAACAGTGTTTGAAATTTAAAGGAACTTCTTAATATTCAAGGACTAATATTCAATGACTAAACCAGAAAATGGTTTGCCTTCCCAGCTTACAAATGCCAGGATACTCTCTCCTTTACAATCAATTTTCATGCCCCTCCTCTCACGAGATACTCACTTTTATAACAGGAAGGAGAATACAGAATTAACCAAATAACAGCTAGACTAATAACAAAATGACACTTGTCAAGTAATCAATAATAATTTGATAACAATCATCATGCAACATCATGCAGCACACTCTCCCTTATATATCTGGGCCTGGTACTTCTTCATGATCCACTGGGTCCATTAGCTCAACAGAATTCCTGTGGTCAATGCTCACCATAGTACTTCCCTTCTTCTTCTTCCTCCTCCCGGTGTACACCTGAGTCATCACCCTATCAAAGGATCTCTAAAAACTAGGGGGAAAATTGGTCAAACCACTGAAACAGAGGCGGGAGGCAAGCTGGGACGCGTGGCAGACACGTGCAGGTATGATGGCAGCTTTTGGGACGCACGCGCAGAGGGAAAAATGGCGCGTGACGGCGAGTGGGGATGAGGACGGCGGCGCGGTTCGTGGCGAGGGTAGATCGGCGGCGTCTGAGTGTGATGGTGGTGGCGGTTAGGGGAAAAAAGTTGCGGAAAGTTGTGGTGGGAAATTTAGGGTTTCAAGGGTATTTTGGGAAAATAAGGGATATGGACATGCCAAATGAGGAAACCAACGACGGAATTGAGACAATCGGCTGACAAGGAGTCTGAGGATGTCGGAACAGTGGCGCCGGAACAGTAACGCCAAAATAGTGATGCCGGAACAGTAACGCCGTAAAAAAAAAAAAAGGTGGAAAGAAGCCCTAGGATCAACCTACTGATACCATGTAGAGAAGTAGAATAGATTACTTTATATATTTGCTTAAGAAAATATTTACAAGAGATGACTTTATATAGTCTTGAGAATACAACCAATTAGGAAAGCAAATATTACACATAAATACTAATTATTTTAGCAATTAATCTAATTATTATATTCCTAATTCTAACAATATATTTAAATTTATGTTTTATGTGGCACTTAATTTTAAGAAAAAATTCTGGTAGCCTTGTGCTATTAGGATATCCATAGAGCACTAGCAGAGGAAGTTAAAAACATTCAGGTGCTTTTGTTTAGGTTCAGATATTTTAAGCATCTTTTGAATCCGATGTCTTACATTGTTCAGGACATAAATGAAGAATGGATTTCTGACAAGACGCGTTTTTGTTACGATGGTTTGAAGAGGCAGAGGCTAAATGATCCAATGATTCGTGGTACTGATGGGCGCTTTAAGGCCGTGAACTGGAGGGATGCCTTAGCAGTGGTTGCTGAGGTTATGCTTCAGGCTAAACCAGAGGAAATTGTTGGGATAGCTGGTCGGTTGTCTGATGCAGAATCCATGATGTCACTAAAAGATTTCTTAAACAGAATGGGTTCAAATAATATATGGTGTGAAGGGACTGGTGCACAACCTAATGCTGACCTACGATCCGGATATATAATGAATACTAGCATCAGTGGTCTTGAGAAGGCAGATTGTTTCCTTTTGGTCGGTACCCAGGTAATGCTCAGGCACCTTTTCCTTTAGCATGTAGTAAAATTTGTGTCCTTTATACTGGAATTTTACATTTTTCTTGACCCTTTCTTGTACTATAACTTTTTAATGTGATGCATATTTCTTGAGAATTCAAAATTATGGATCTTCATATGCGCTATACTTTAAATTGTGTTCCAACTTTAGAATTACATAATCTCATACTTCCATTTTTGTTTGCAGCCACGAGTAGAAGCTGCTATGATAAATGCCAGAATCCGCAAGACCGTCCGTGCAAATAATGCTAAGGTGGGTTATGTTGGCCCTGCCACAGATTTGAACTATGATCACCATCATCTTGGCACTGGCCCACAAACACTCCTTGAAATTGTTGAGGGTCGCCACCCTTTTTGCTCTGCCATCTCAAATGCCAAAAATCCAGTCATTATTGTTGGTGCTGGACTCTTTGAGAGGAAGGACAAGGATGCTATTATCGCTACTGTTGAAGCCATTGCGAAAAATGGGAATTTTATCAGACCTGACTGGAACGGACTCAATGTTTTGCTTCTCAATGCTGCTCAAGCTGCAGCCCTTGACCTCGGACTTGTGCCCGAGTCCAGCAATAGCATCGAATCTGCAAAGTTTGTCTATCTCATGGGTGCCGATGATGTGAACTTGGACAAGCTTCCAGATGATGCATTTGTTGTCTATCAGGGGCACCATGGTGACCGTGGTGTTTATCGTGCCCATGTAATTCTTCCAGCATCAGCATTTAGTGAGAAGGAAGGGACACACGAAAATACAGAAGGTTGCACACAACAAACATTGCCTGCAGTTCCAACCGTTGGTGATGCCAGGGACGATTGGAAGATAATTCGGGCACTTTCTGAGGTGGCAGGGATGTGTTTACCATATGATACACTTATAGAGATTCGATCCCGGATCAGGACAGTGGCACCAAATCTCCTGCGCATGGATGAGAGAGAACCTGCTACTTTTGGGCCTTCTTTGAAGCCCGAGATCAAAGGTGACATGGATTCAACTCCTTTCAGCAGTGCAGTTGAGAATTTCTATATGACTGATTCTATCACCAGGGCATCAAAGATCATGGCTCAATGCAGTGCAATGCTACTGAAGAAGTGAGTGATTGGCTTTTGATTACTCAAATAACCGTTGAAATTTACAATTTTAGCTGCAGTAAGATTCTCTCATTTAAGTTGTTTATTTGCCAAGCTTCTGGAACAATGGGAGTGTTTTTCCAATAAAGTTAGGCTTGGTTTGTTTCCTTGTAAAATGTTCTACAATGTAAAAGCACTGTGCTTTATAAAACAATATTATTTTTCCATAAATATTATTTAGACAATTTCAAGGTAATGCTCACACGTCATATGTTTATTTAATTCCTAAATTTTCAGGTTAATGTCATATATTCATATATAATGTCTCATGTTAATATTTAATGTCTAAATTTTTATATTAATACATTATTTTCATGTTTAATGTCCTATTTTCATTTTAATGTCAAAATTTGCATGTTAATGCTATGAAATTTCATAATAATAGTACATGTGTGAAATGTCAAAATCTTATGTCACCTGTGAAAATATTTTTCATGTTTAAAGCCATATTTTCATATTTAATGATCAAAACGTCAAGTTAATGCTAATAATTTTCAAGTTCGTCAATTTTGCATGTTTATTGCCCAATTTTCATATTTAATGTCTACAATTTCAAGTTAATGCTAAAATATTCAAGTGGGACTCACTTAATATCAAATCAATGTTAAATCAAATGTCAAATATTTTGTTGTATATGACAAAATTCATGTTTAATGCCTATATTTTCATGTTCCATGCCTCAAGTTTTCATATTTAAGTGTATAAAATTTCATGTTACCGGATATTTAGAAAACCAATTTTTTTAATCTTTTAAAAGGCTGGATTTAATCTCAGGCTTTGGATGAAATCCAAAGGCTGAGATTAAACCCAGCACCGATGCCCCTAATATACTAGCTGTTGATGGTGATTTTCAGCTTCGAAAAACTTTAAAATATGAAGAATGGTATAAAATTGTTTTCACTTACCGAACTTGGTGTCCAGGGCACTGGTAAAGATGAGAAGGCAAGTAGAATGGCCCAAGCCCGAGGCGTATAGAAGCCCGACCTGATAAGATGAATCAGATTCGGTAACATTTACACAGATGAAGACCGACCCGAGGTTTCCAGAAGATCTGTTTTTGTGCTCGTAACAACGGTAGTTGGATGTTAGAAGATGGTCATATATGGGGCTTATTAGCCTTCAAACTGTTGGGTTTTCTAGGTCAAACCAAGATCAAATTAAGGAATGAAACATGTGAATACAACAAAGTAAGAATGCGGAAAATACTCACTTTGATCGGATTTTGGATGCGTTGAACACAAAAATTTTCCTCCATGTGTGATTCGGCCAAGCTCCTTGGTGTGATCTTCAATCCAAGCTCCAAGCTTTGTTGTTGATTCCATGCTCAAGGATTGGTTTCCCTATCACCTATGAATGACTCCTTTGAGTGCTAGCTCTTGAAAAATTTGCAACAAATCTTCCAATTTCCCTTGGTAAGTTTCGGCCAAGCCTTAGTCCAAGAGAGGGAGAATGGCATGAATGGAGAAGAGAGGAAGAAGGAGAGAAAAATGAGTTGACTTATCTTTGATTTCCAAAATCAAAATTAATGATATACCAAAACCAATATTTGGTATATGACAAAATTCTCACCAACTTGGAGTGTAAAACAAGTCATCACCCACCCACCAAATTCCATCACCATAAAGGTAAGTCAAATGACAAGTGATGTGACTTGTGATGTAAAAATGTGAGCCCACTTGATTCAAAATCCGAGTGGGCCTGCAACACATCCCGGGCTCGGGTTCGCTAATTCCGAATTAACGAATTTTCCGTTGCGACGTAATTAAATCAAATTTAATTAAATAATTATGCCTAGCAAAATTACTATTCACGTCCCTAGCGAATTAATTCTAAATTAACTCGTTCGCCCGAATTAAAATCTAATTTTAATTTCGCGTCGAAATCTAGTTTTGTATAATATATCGAATATATTATTTTATCGATTAATTCCAAATTAATCGTTCTCTCTCTTTAAATAGAATTTTATCCCAGATAAAATCTCTCCGCAATTAATCCTAGATTAATTTTCTCTCTCATCTAATTAATCCCAGATTAATTATGTTTGAGTCATACGTCATCGGTGAATCTTCGGGAAGCGACCCAAGAGATCCCTGGATATGTTGGCAGTAAATTCGGTCGTCGGACTATCTGAACACGTACGTACCTCGTACTACGTTTTTACCGATTTAAAAGACATGGTTGGCTTCTAGCAAAGCACCGTGCCTACCCAATTCTCCAGAAATATTCTTAAAGGAATATTTAATCTTTGTCAGGCGTAGTATATGTAGTATTGCGATCCAGTATCGAATGTCACATGCTAGGCCTGGGGCTGAAATTGTGTCTGCCCCATACGAAGCATATCTCGGATCTCTGGTAACTAGTCTCTATAATTGGATAATCATGACTTAGTCATATTATCCCGATGACTGCAGTACATAAGAGTACTAGTTCCGTATCCTGCGTGATCATCATCTCCATATGACTGGAGTGATACTTCAATCTTGACATCACACCCAATACACTACGATTCTCAGTATACCCAGAAGAGGCTTACACAGAACCTGTTAAAGCCCTGGACGACCAAAACCAAAGTATACTGATTGTCGCAAGTATTAGCGATGCAAGTCTCAGGTTAAGACCAAATACACCTATCCTGATTCGGACTTCCATAAACACATAGTCATACTACCAATGGAATTCCGAGGGGTCTATCCAGAGCGAAGCTGTTTCCGTACCATCGGTAAACACAACCTCCTATCACACTTGCATGAGTATCCAATACCCAAATATATGAGAACTATGCCGTTATGCTCCCACAACGCGCACAAGTGCAATACTAGTCTATTCCGCATTATCGATGTCCAGTCTCGATAATATTACGACTATGGATATTTTAATGATTAAACCTTGGTGGATTGATACTGTCTCATATCATCTCAATCCAGAACTAATCATAAGGACTTTTATCATTTATATATTAATTTAAATATTCATGAGTTATGTTTACCGCTTTCCTGGCTTATCTTTGAAGCATGCAAACCTAGATTTAAGCTTTATAGGAATTTAGACTACTCTGACCAATATGTATGTTAAGTGATGAGTGATAAATGTATCACTATTTCCCACTAATTTAACTTAATATTTTGTATAGTTTCTTGAGTTTTGCGAATATTTTGATGTGTTTTGTGTTATTTTGTAGATAAATAAGTTTCAGGACATTCTGTAGGTAATTTGGAGCAAAACTGTGAAATTTGGTGAAATTTGGCAAAAATGGTATTTTGGTAATTTTGGGCATTCCGACACAAAGGGTATTTTGGTAATTTTGGACATCCCGACACCAAAATAAAGTTTTAGGACATTCAAGAGGTGTTTTGGAGCAAAACTGTGAAATTTGACGAAAATGGTATTTTGGTAATTTTGGGCGTCCCGACACCGAGGGTATTTTGGTAATTGCACCACCATGCCACATGTCAAAAATTCAACGAGCCGTCGTTTTTAGCCACCATGACACGTGTCGAAAATTCAGCGATACAAAAAAATAATAATAAAATAATAAAAATAAAAATCAGAAAAATAATAATAAAAAATTGGATTTTTTTGCCTATAAATAGATTTCGAATTTTTAGTTTCAAATGTACCAAATCCTCTGTAAATACTTAAATAAAATAGAGTTCTTATTTTCTTCTTATATTCAGTTTTATTTACGCTTTGTAGTAGTAATTCTATCCATCTATGAGGGGGTAACTTCTCTATGCTGAGGTAATAAGGTAAACTTTTTCTATTTAGATTAATCTCCCTAAAAAATAATATATAAACTATTTAAAATCTGAATTAATAAAGGATACCGCCATTTTCGGACGGTTGGTTATTAAATTTAATCTGGTTAAACCTGACTTAATGAGGATACCGCCATACTGGACGGTTGGTTTAAGTTTATATTTCGGTTCCGCCTTATGGGTGGTATATTTGAATTTGACTTAATCAGGATACTGCCATTCTGGACGGTTGGTTTAAAATATCACAAGATTATATATTATTTTATGGGAGATATCTAAATAGTGAATAGTAGAAGTTAATTCCTTTTACCTTAGCATTTCTTTTTATTACTTTTTAGCAATTTCATTTTATGTCTTTTAAGTTTATATCAGCTTTAGTTATGTGTTGTAACTAAGTTAAATATATAGGGTTGTGATAAAATCTAATATTACCGATTTAAGAAAAGGGTTAGATTATAGTTTGGATAATTAAAAGAATTATTTGTTGAGTCATAACCTTAATGCCTTTTTATTAACTGATCACTAATAAAATTGATTAGATAAAACTTAAAATGAACTAGACATAGGGATTTTAAGTTTAAAGACCTTATACTCAACAACCCACGATTATCTTTAAGGATAGATAAACCTTTAATAGATTTCCTTACAGGATAGGAATATACATGTTGGGCGGGGGTAATCAATAATTGGAATTCAATCTTAATGAATCTAGGTAATTTAATTGACATAGACATATGGTTCAATTTGATTATTCTAGGTATTTGTAAATGACCATCGGAAGAGGCTTTTACATAATTTAGTGTTCCAGATTAATAATTCAATATTTTACCCAACTATGATATAACTACTTCATCTTTTAATAGATATTAGAAAGATTCACAACCCTAGATCTTTGAGTCTTTTTATTTTCCTTAGTATTTTCTTTTGTCTTTTTATTTATTTAGCAAATCTACAAATCAGATCATTTCAAGCAATCAATCACTTCTCCCTCAATTAGATATTTGTAAATAAGTAGATTTATCAATTAATAACAACAGTAGGAATTAAGTCCTCGTGAGATCGATATTTTTATACTACTTGAACGATACGTGCGCTTGCGTTATACGTGTGTGTTTACGCCGGTCAAGTTTTTGGCGCCGTTGCCGGGGACTTATTTTTCTTGAGTTATTAATTTTGAAGCTATCCAATTTACTTGTATCTAATTTTCTTTATTTTTATCTGTACTTTTTATTTCTTTCTTTTGTTTTCAGGTGATTGAAAAAATGGAACATTTTGAAACATTACGAGCTTTACCAGAAAAAGATACACCCCAAATCCAAGAGCAACAGTCTAGTTTTCTGAGGCCTGTTGTCCAGCCTAGCAATTATCACTGGAATTCAGAACCAAACAACACTACATTTGCTCATCAGAATGAAATGGGGAGATGTATAATATGTGATGGTAACCACCCGAGCGATCAATGTATTTACCTTTCAGAGTGGCAGAATTATTGGAATCATTCAAGGTACGAAGAATCATCACATTTTCCATCTTATCCACCATCTACCTACAATCTTCATCAGAAACCAGATCCATCAGAGGAAGATCAGTTGAATGACATGTTAAAAGATTGGCTCGAGAAACGAGAAGCTCAATTTGATGTACAAATTCAGAGTCAAGCAACGTCTATACAGAGGATGACAGATCAAGTTAGACAACTAACAGACAACCTGAATCACATATCTCACCGAGCAAATTCAAATAATACTGAAGAAGCCTTCGAATATCCTGAGATTCATCATGACATCATAACAGAGGATGAGGCTGAGCAGTATCAAGAATCAGAGGTATCAGTTCAGGAACCTGCACCAACAAAGTCTCAATTTGATTTTTATTATTCTGACTCTGACGAGGATGAAAAAGCTGAGTTTCTTGTACTAACTGCACCAACAAGGAAGGATGAAACTTTCCATCCTCAGAATGCAGATCTTGGAGAATGCTTTGCACTAATGTTTGAAGACGATCTACCTAAGCCAATCAGCTCACTCAGATCAGAGGATGAAGACCTAAAATCTGACATTTCTTTACATTCTCACATTGATATTTCAGGAGCATGTATTTCACAGATGACAGATGAAGAACTGAATGCTGAGATCCTAAAATTCATCTGTGAAGAAAAGGTGGAGCAAGAAACAGAGCAAATGAAAGAGCAAATGTTTGACCAAATTGAAAATCCAGAGCATTCAGAAGAAACATCGCTGTATCGGGGAGTACAAATCAGAGATATCACCAAGAAGCTTGACAGAATGGAAATTCCATTCCAAGTCAAGCACCATACGAGACCTCCTGATTTTCTTTCTTTCTTTCCAGGAATCACTGGAACAACAAAAGTTAAAAAGGTGGCACGAGCACTGAATGAGACAAAACTCTTTTTGCCACTTTACCGTTGGAAGAGACCCTTCAAAAGCAACGCTCACGGTAATGTCTTTAATAGGACATCCAACACGACGCTGAAACCGCCTTGACAGATGGATTCCAGTCACGTCTGGCTGAAGACGAAAAATTTAGTGCTAGCAGGGAGGCAACCCATGCAATTTATTATAATTTCTATATTTTGTGTATACATGTTGTAGAGTTTTGTGTGTTATTTTTGTAGGAAAAGCTCAACCAAAACATAAGACATAAAGAATGATGTTTGGCAAAGATAAAAGATAATTCATTAGTGATGGATGTGTAAGGAATGAATCCTTGAGACGCATCCTAATGAATTTATACTAAGCGAGTGGCGTATTGCGTACACAATTCTGTTGCCTTAATCATTGCTTTGATTCGCTTTTCTGTTGAAATTATCTTTATTTTCGTAGACAGGATCCAGACTTTTTGACCTTTCACGATTTCTTTTGTTTTATTTTCCTAACAAGCTTCCTTTGGAAGATACTAGTGCTATTATTACTCACCTTTTTCAGGTACTATAAATTCAGCCTGTCATTACACTTTTGAAGTCATCCAGAGTTAAGAAAGAAATACATAAAAAAATGGAAGCCACTTCAAGAAGACGAGTTGAGAACATCTGTGTGTTTTGCGGTAGTAGTGTTGGTACTAAACCAGAATACATAGAAGCAGCACATGAATTGGGTCGAGTCTTAGCTGCAAGGAATATGCACTTAATATATGGCGGAGGTAATCTTGGACTAATGAGGATCATTTCAAAAGCCGTACAGGAAGGAGGCAGTCACGTTTTTGGAATCATCCCAAAACCCTTGGCAGAGGCAAATCTTATTGGATCATCAAACGGAGAGGAACTGATCGTGCCAGGTATGTCTGAACGACTGGTGGAAATGATTAACCGTGCTGATGCTTTTATTACTTTGCCAGGTGGCTTGGGCACATTGGAGGAAATTTTTATAGTACTATCTTGGGCGAACCTGAACATACACCAGAAACCGCTTGGACTGCTCAACGTTGATGGATTTTATGATTTTCTTTGTGTGTTTCTTGATGATGCCCGGAGAAATGGGTTCGTGTCAAAACCTATGAAAGAACTCCTTTTTACTGCCAGGTCTGCTCCGGATCTAATTGACCAACTCTTAGCATATGAACCACAAGTTGACCCTATCATTTCAAAGATAAAATGGTCCGATGATGATCGTGGTAAGAAGCGTCGAATAAATCTGGATCTTAACCTTTAATTTTCCTGTAGAATTTCAACTAATCAGGTACTATCTTCTAAACTCTTCTTCTACTGTTTAAAGACATTGGGGACAATGTCTCATTTAGGTTTGGGGGTGAGGAATAGTTAATAGTACTTGTTTGTATTGTGTTTTTATTTTTAGTCCAAAATCTTTCGAAAAATACAAAAAAAAAAATTAAAACATTTTCAAAAATTACAAAAATATTTTGCATTTTTATCAAAGGCATATTTAAAGCTAGGTGATAGTTTGGTGTCTTCCTTCACTCACTACCTTTCTATAAGGAAAAGCTGTGAAGGCACCTAGATAATCATTCACTTGTAGCGTGTTGTGATAGACTAGTTTGGAGGACTCGTTGTTTATTCCTAACACCAAGCGATAAGAGCCTAAGGGGCTTGGGTATTTAAGTGAGCCTCGCTCCACCCTCCCTCTGGGGAATCTACAACGGGAAGTCCATTCGACAGTTAGTCACACACCATAAACTCGTTGGCACTTACCATAAGGTATAAAAAAGGTGCGTTCACTTGGTCGCTTGAACCCTTGAGTGGGGAGTCCTAGTTGTGAACAATCCTTCGTCAGCAAGAGCCTTTGATTAAACTTCTAAAACCACATGTAAATTATAGTTATATGACCAGTAGAAATGTTTTGTTGTTATGTTGACTAAAAAGGTGAAATTGGTAAGAAATAGCTGTGTAAGGAATTCTCACTCCTGAGACGTATTTCAAACCTATATTTCGAAACAAGTTAATTTTTGTTTATTTCCTTTTGAATTATTTAATTTGTAAAATTCTCCATTAAACTGACTAAAAATGGATCTTCATATACTTAGTTGGCAGATATTATCAACATACATAGTAACATACGGACATAGGATAAAATTGAAAAGATTGTAATATTCAGTGCTATAGTTTAATTGGAGAAGCATCTCAAAAAAAGTGATGGAATAAAAAAAAAATGTCTGAGATCCGAGTTATTAAGTCTGTAAGGGTATTTTAATACCTAATGCCCTAAAACCAACTGGTTTGGGAGTCATTGGCCCAAAGCTCGCTACATGGATAAAAAATGATGAAAAATTTAAAATATATATATATATATCTGAAGTCTGAGTAATTAAGTCCTTAGGGGTGTCTTAACATCTGATGCCCTAAAGCCAACTGGTTTAGGAGTCACCGACCTAAAGCTCGCTACATAGATGGAAGATATTGTATATAAATAAAAAAAAATAGAGAAAAAAATCAAAGAAAAAATCAGAAAAATCAGAAAATTTATTCCATTACTATAAAAGATGTGAATTCTGATAAAACTTTAGGACAAAAATATTACTCTCTTATCAACTGCACTTATGACTGTTGTGGGCAAAATGAGTTATTTGATATTTTGTTGGCTGTGTATATGGAGAATGGTAAATATAATCGGAGAATTTACTTATTCAGTAATTTAGAATGAAACAAAACAACTAGTAAACTTGGAGTAGAAATTTCATCTAATTAGTCACTAACTTCTTTATTCTATTTTCTCTTGTCTTTTTGCTTTTGTGTGCATTAGTTTCACTTCCTTTTTACTTTTATAAAATGTTTGTGGGTATCATTGCTGTAAATCGTGGGTATCATTACTTTTATAAAATGTTTAAAGGTTTGTTGCATATGCTAAATGCAATCGTGATCCCTACGAAAGTGGCTTAGTTAAATTTTATTATGTTATTTTATTTTGCTCGAGAACTAGCAAAATGTTAGGTTTGGGGGTGTGATGAGTGATAAATGTATCACTATTTCCCACTAATTTAATTTAATATTTTGTATAGTTTCTTGAGTTTTGCGAATATTTTGATGTGTTTTGTGTTATTTTGTAGATAAATAAAGTTTCAGGACATTCTGTAGGTAATTTGGAGCAAAACTGTGAAATTTGGTGAAATTTGGCAAAAATGGTATTTTGGTAATTTTGGGCATTCCGACACAAAGGGTATTTTGGTAATTTTGGGCTTTCCGACACAAAGGGTATTTTGGTAATTTTGGACATCCCGACACCAAAATAAAGTTTCAGGACATTCAAGAGGTGTTTTGGAGCAAAACTGTGAAATTTGACGAAAATGGTATTTTGGTAATTTTGGGCGTCCCGACACCGAGGGTATTTTGGTAATTGCACCACCATGCAACATGTCAAAAATTCAACGAGCCGTCGTTTTTAGCCACCATGCCACGTGTCGAAAATTCAGCGATACAAAAAAATAATAATAAAATAATAAAATAATAAAAATAAAAATCAGAAAAATAATAATAAAAAATTGGATTTTTTTGCCTATAAATAGATTTCGAATTTTTAGTTTCAAATGTACCAAATCCTCTGTAAATACTTAAATAAAATAGAGTTCTTCTTATTTTCTTCTTATATTCAGTTTTATTTACGCTTTGTAGTAGTAATTCTATCCATCTATGAGGGGGTAACTTCTCTATGCTGAGGTAATAAGGTAATACTTTTACTTTTGCTATTTAGATTAATCTCCCTTAAAAAATAATATATAAACTATTTAAAATCTGAATTAATAAAGGATACCGCCATTTTCGGACGGTTGGTTATTAAATTTAATCTGGTTAAACCTGACTTAATGAGGATACCGCCATATTGGACGGTTGGTTTAAGTTTATATTTCTGTTCCGCCTTATGGCTGGTATATTTGAATTTGACTTAATCAGGATACTGCCATTCTGGACGGTTGGTTTAAAATATCACAAGATTATATATTATTTTATGGGAGATATCTAAATAGTGAATAGTAGAAGTTAATTCCTTTTACCTTAGCATTTCTTTTTATTACTTTTTAGCAATTTCATTTTATGTCTTTTAAGTTTATATCAGCTTTAGTTATGTGTTGTAACTAAGTTAAATATCTAGGGTTTTGATAAAATCTAATATTACCGATTTAAGAAAAGGGTTAGATTATAGTTTGGATAATTAAAAGAATTATTTGTTGAGTCATAACCTTAATGCCTTTTTATTAACTGATCACTAATAAAATTGATTAGATAAAACTTAAAATGAACTAGACATAGGGATTTTAAGTTTAAAGACCTTATACTCAACAACCCACGATTATCTTTAAGGATAGATAAACCTTTAATAGATTCCTTACAGGATAGGAATATACCTATTGGGCGTGGGTAATCAATAATTGGAATTCAATCTTAATGAATCTAGGTAATTTAATTGACATAGACATATGGTTCAATTTGATTATTCTAGGTATTTGTAAATGACCATCGGAAGAGGCTTTTACATAATTTAGTGTTCCAGATTAATAATTCAATATTTTACCCAACTATGATATAACTACTTCATCTTTTAATAGATATTAGAAAGATTCACAACCCTAGATCTTTGAGTCTTTTTATTTTCCTTAGTATTTTCTTTTGTCTTTTTATTTATTTAGCAAATCTACAAATCAGATCATTCAAGCAATCAATCACTTCTCCCTCAATTAGATATTTGTAATAAGTAGATTTATCAATTAATAACAACAGTAGGAATTAAGTCCTCGTGGGATCGATATTTTTATACTACTTGAACGATACGTGCGCTTGCGTTATACGTGTGTGTTTACGCCGGTCATTAAGTAGACTTAGTTAAAATTGCACAAATCCGTTCATTACAAATGACATAAGTAAGGGACCATTCCGAACCCAACGGTTTGAGGTATTCCCTTGCGAGGGGTGAGTGCGGCCTTAAATCATTTTCCCGTTCACACCGGGTGGTGACTTTATTTTATTTCTCCGGTTTAGTCCCCCGCAGGCTACTCCGTACTCCCAACCGGGCCGCGAGCCCGGAACATGCGTCGCCCAGTTTTTGTGTCCTACAGTCCGGCGACTCCACTGGGGATAGAGAATCGGCCCCGAAATAATTTCTTGTAATGTTTGTGATTTGTGCTTTATTTAACCATGTCTAATGTGGGTTGGGGGAGTTTAATCAAAGGCATTATTAAGGCTAGGTGATAGTTTGGTGTCTTCCTTCACTCACTACCTTTCTATAAGGAAAAGCTGTGAAGGCACCTAGATAATCATTCACCTGTAGCTTATTGTGGTAGACTAATTTGGAGGACTCGTTGTTTATTCTTGTCACCAAGCAATAAGAGCCTAAGGGGCTTGGGTACTTAAGAGAGCCTCGCTCCACCCTCCATCTGGGGAATCTACAATGGGAAATCCATTTGACAGTCAGTCACACACCATAACTCGTTGGCACGTACCTTAGTGTATAAAAAGGTGCGCTCACTTGGTCGTATGAACCCTTGAGTGGGGAGTCCTAGTTATGGGTAATCTTTCGTCAACGAGAGCCTTTGTTTACACTCCTGAAACCTACATGTGAACCTTAGTTGTATGACCCTTAGAAATTATTTATTTATGCTTGTGTTTTGGGCTATCGTTATTTGGATTCAATTGGATCTTTTTGTCAAGAGATGTGAAGTTGTTGGGCCATTTAAACTGGAACGAGTTCGTGTCCTTTGATAATTGGGCCAAAAGCTTCTAAAATACCGACGGGTCATTTTGTGTTTAGGCCTCTTATTATTTGAAGTCGTTTAGCCATGTTATCGCAAAAGTATAAACTTGTTGGGCCTTTTCAACTGGGACAAGTTTGCACCACGCAATGATGTGATTGAATGCTTTAAAATGACGATAGGCCAACTTATATATGTATTTTCCGCATCACACGTATCTCACGCATTTCATGCATACACACATCATGTTAACCCTTTTGTGTCCTAAAAGCCATCATAGATTCCCGTTGGGTTAGGAAAGCAGAGAGACTCGTCAAGAGACTGTCAGTCAACATGAGCAAATTAGCAAACGAGAGATCCTGCTTGGATCAATTGGAGATTAAAATAACTGAAATTATTGAGATGTTGCAAGTTCTGACTAATGTTGTGGCCAGTTTGACCGTACCCGGTATAGCCGATAACAGAAAGTTTTACAATCAGAATGGAAAGACCATCGGGGAATCCTCGGAAGAAGCAAGCTTAAAAGACAGGATAGCCATTCAGAAATTGGGAAACGGAGTAGTAAAACTGTCAGACTTGGAAGGGAACGAGTTCACCGAGCCGATCAATGTTGACAGATTGAAGCTATATTTAGCCTGAGGAAGAGAAGACTGAGCAGTCACAAAGAGAATTGGCAGAAGACCTAACCTGAAGGGATAGGAAGTTCATCCATGCATACACGTAACTTGCATCCCTTGTTTTGTGTTTTGTGTTTGCAGATTTCAGACAAAAGAGAACCAGCAGGGGGCGACCAGAGACATGCGGTGTCAAGGAGCACACTGAGGATCTAACCCATCATGAACATGGAGGACCTCTACACTTGCATACGTACACATCACATGCACATGTTTTATTCTATTGTTTTGTTTGTGTTCGCAGGTTTCAAAGAAAAAAAAAGGAAAAGCGGCAAAGATCAAAAGGTGGCACAAGCACTGAGGATGACATTGAAGCCACCTTGACAGATGGATTTCGGTCATGTCTGGCTGAAGACGATGAATTTATCGCTAGCAGGGAGGCAACCCATGCACTTTGTTGCAATTTCTGTTTTCATGTTTTGTGTATACATGTTGTAGAATTTTTAATTTTGTGTGTTATTTTTGTAGGTAGAAGCACATACGGAGCATTTTAAGACAGAGGGAATGGTGCTTGGCAATCACGAAGATGGGAGCTAATTCATTAGTGGTGGCAGAGTAAAAGAAGAATTCATGAGACGCATCCTAATGAACTTATGCCAAGCAAGAGGCGTATTGAGTATACAATTCCTTTGCTTTAATTATTACTTTGATTTGCCTTCTTTTGTTATTTTCTGTTATTTTCGTGGACAGGATCCGCAACTTTTGACATTTTAGGACTTCTTTTGGTATTTTCTTTTATTTTCGTGGATAGAATCCACGACTTTTTGACCACTCACGATTTCTTTTGTTGTTTTGTCGTAGACAGGATCCATAAACGTTTTTGACCAATGACCAATTCTTTTGTGGTTTAGCTAACAACCATTCGATGAAAGGTATTAGTACAATTATTACTCATCCCTTTTTAAGTACTATAAATTCAGCTCAATATTTCTCTCCTCAACACATTCAAATATACATCCGAGTAAAAAAGAGAAAATGGAAGCCACTTCAAGAAGACGAGTTGAAACCATTTGTGTGTTTTGCGGTACCAGTGTGGGTACTAAACCACAATACATAGAGGCAGCACAAGAATTGGGTCGAGTCATTGCTGAACGGAATATGCACTTAATATACGGTGGAGGCAATCTTAGACTGATGGGAATTGTTTCAAAGGCTGTACATGACGGAGGCAGTCCAGTTCTGGGAATCATCCCAAAACCTTTGGCGGAGGTGAATCTGATAGGACCATCAAACGGAGAAGAATTGCTCGTGCCAGGAATGTCAGAGCGACTGGTGGAAATGATTAACCGTGCAGATGCTTTTATTGCTCTACTAGGAGGCTTGGGTACGTTGGAGGAAATTTTTATAGTGCTATCTTGGGCGAACCTGAACATACACCAGAAACCTCTTGGATTGTTTAACGTTGATGGATTTTATGATTTTCTTTATGTGTTTCTTGAAGACAACCGAAGAAATGGGTTCATAACAAAACCTGTAAACTAACTCCTTTTCACAGTCAGAATTGCCCAGGATTTAATTGACCAAATCTTGGCCTTTGAACCGCATGTGGACCCTATCCTTTCCGAGATCAAATGGTCCGAGGACGATCGTGGTAAAAAGTGTAAACTGAATCTGGATCTTAACCTCTAAGTCTTCTGTATTAGTATCTTGTTTATTTTGTGTTATTTAAATAATAAATAAAAATGAAAAAAAATCAGTGAGAGAAGTCTTCGATAGTTAGACATATGTCCGATGATGACATTGTATGTTGTTGGGAAGAAACCATAGAAACGATAAGTGCGAGACGTGCTCTCGTCCGGTATTCTGAATGGACTGATCTCGGTTAGACTCATAAGCACTTGATTACGGGATTTCATCAGTAGAAGCCTGAGTGGTTATCAAGATGACTAGTTGAAGAGATAGTGGATCAGTGAATGACCGTTTGCCTGGATGTCCACCCTGGTTTACTGATGCTACGATATATGATATGGTCATAAACAAAGAAAAAAAAGTCTCTGCAATGAAAAGAAAAAGAAAAACAAAATAGACCACCTATAACCGATAAGCGTGAAGCTACCCAAGGGCGAGTATTAGGACCACCATGAGGAGAAATGCTACCTTAAAGGGTAGGTGTGTCGAAAAAAAAGAGAAAAGAAAGAAAAGAGAAAAAGGAAAAGAGAAAAGAAAAGAAAAAAAGAAAGTTCAAAATGAAAAGAAAGAGACAAGAAAAAAAGAAGAAGACCATATCATGTTGAGTATGACGAAGTAATCACAGAGTGTGATTAAGACATCTATGTTGGTTAGACCCACTGATCCAATTCTCCGAGACAAAATCATTGAGTTGGCTTACTTAAGGACTAAGCTGCGAAAGAGCCCTGACACACACACACTTGGAGTCTAGCTCAGATCATTCACTCAGACGGTCGGATTTGAGTTGTATCGAGTACTTTGAAGGTTCTCAGGTTTCAATGCAAAGCATTCATTGAGGACAAATGTATGTCCAGCTATCAAGATTCTCTCATGAGAGGCAATATGACATTTTGGGGGCGAGGCCCACACCATTATTATCAGTTTCGCCGGGTATGGCATTCTAGGGGCGAGGCCCACATCACATCAGTATCAGTATCATCGGGTATGACACTTCATGTATGGAGACACATTCACATCAGCAACGGTTCGGAAATGGACCACTCTCACATCAGCAACGGTTCGGAAATGGACCACACTCACATCAGTAACGGTTCGGAAATGGACCAATTTCACAACAACAACGGTTCGAAAATGGACCATTGTCTCATCACTCACCAAAAATGGCACTCCGGGTATGGAGATATCGGATTAGTTTTGCCAGGTACGACATTCCGGGTATGGAAACATCAGATCAGTTATGCCAGGTACGGCGCTCCGGGTATGTAAACATCAGATCAGTTCTGCCAGGTATGACACTTCGGGTATGGAGACACATCAGCATCAGTATCAGTTTTGGGGCGAGGCCCATATCAGTATCAGTTTGGGGCGAAGCCCATACCAGTATCAGTTTGGGGCGAGGCCCATACCAGTATCAGTTTGGGGCGAGGCCCACATCAGTATCAGTCTGGGGGCGAGGCCCATATCAATATCAGTTTGGGCGAGGCCCATATCAGTATCAATTTGGGGGCGAGGCCCATATCAGTATCAATTTTGGGATGAGTCCCAGGGTTGAGGCCCATATCAGTATCAGTTTGGGACGAGGTCCATATCAGTATCAGTTTGGGGCGAGGCCCACGTCAGTATCAGTATGGGGGCAAGGCCCATATCAATATCAGTTTGGGGCGAGGCCCACATCAGTATCAGCATGGGGGCGAGGCCCATATCAATATCAGTTTTGGGCAAAGCCTACATCAGAGTCAGCATGGGGGCGAGGCCCACATCAGTATCAGTTTGAGGGCGAGGCCCACATCAGTATCAGTTTGGGGTAAGGCCCACATCAGTATCAACTCTGGGGGCGAGGCCCACATCATTATAAGAATCAGTTTTGCCGGGTATAGTACTCCGGGTATGGAGACACATCAGTATCAGTTTTTCCGGGTATGACACTCTGGGGCCGAGGCCCACGTCATTATCAGTATCAGTTTTGCCGGGTATGGCACTCTGGGGGCGAGGCCCACGTCATTATCAGAATCAGTTTTGCGGGTATGGCGCTCCGGATATGGAGACACATCATCAGTTCCACCGAGTATAGTATTCCGGGTATGGAGACACAGTATTAGTTTTGCCAGGTATGGCACTCTGGGGGCGAGGCCCACATCGTTATCAGTAATGGTTCAGAAATAGACTATCTCTCATCAGCAACGGTTCGGAAATGGACCACTCTCATATCAGTCGCGGTTCGAAAATGGACCATTTTCACATCTCGCCGAAAATGACACTCCAAAAATGGAGCACAGTTCGAAAATGGACAGTCAACACAGTTAGGGAATAAAGCCCACATTCAACACAGTTCGAGAACAAAGCCCACAGTCAACACAGTTGGGGAATAAAGCCCACATTCAATATAATTCAGGAACAAAGCCACACAGTCAGCTCAGACCAGGGAATAAAGCTCACATTCAGTACAGTTCAGGAATAAAGCCCACATTCAGTGCAGTTCAGGAACAAAGCCTACATTCAGCTCAGTTCAGGAACAGAGCCTACATCCAGCTTAGTTCGGGAATAAATCCCACATTCAGTACAGTTCAGGAACAAAGCCTACATTCAGCTCAGTTCAGGAACAGACCCTACATCCAGCTTAGTTCGGGAATAAAGCCCACATTCAGTACAGTTCAGGAATAAAGCCCACATTCAGTACAGTTCAGGAACAGAGCCTACATCCAGCTTAGTTCGGGAATAAAGCCCACATTCAGTACAGTTCAGGAATAAAGCCCCCATTCAGTACAGTTCAGGAACAAAGCCTACATTCAGCTCAGTTCAGAAACAGAGCCTACATCCAGCTTAGTTCGGGAATAAAGCCCACATTCAGTACAGTTCCGGAACAAAGCCCACATTCAGTACAGTTCGGGAATAAAGCCTAGGGGAATAAAGCCCTATCATAACACAGTTCGGGAAGAAAGCCTGAGGGAATAAAGCCCTATCTTGACACAATTCGGGAAGAAAGCCTAGGAGAATAAAGCTCTCTCTCATCACAGTTCGGGAATAAAGCTCAGGAGAATAAAGCTCTCTCTCAACCGTTCGGGAATAAGGCCTTGGAGAATAAACCTCTCTCTCAGCACAGTTCGGGAATAAAGCCCACCTTCGAAACAACTCGGGAACAAAGCTCGGGGGGAATAAAGCCTCATAACAACAGTTCTTGAACAAAGTTCGGGGGAATAAAGCCTCATCTCAACAGTTCGGGAACAAAGATCGAGGGAATAAAGCCCTATCTCAAGAAGTTCGGGAACAAAGCCCAGAGGATGAAAGCACTTTGCCATCACATTCATCTCAGTCGCAGTTTCGGGATGCGTCCCAGGATCGAGGTCCACTGCGTCATCAACTCACTTTAGAGCAATAGGCGAACCAGGCAGCAGCTGGCGAGCCAGGTAAGTAAAAATGCATTGCACGAACTTTGATAGGATTGTCATTGTCACACACTGAACAATCGGAGTAATACTATTCCAGGTGTCAAATCCTTATTGAAACACAAATAGTTCATCAATGATGAAACTACACCAATAATCTTAGAATACACAAGAACCGCGTAGGTCGGTGAGAGTCAGAAAACAACCTGGGGTATGGGTTTCTGATCTAACCTAGTAAAGATGTCAATCTTTTGAGGAACACGAACTGACTACGTATAAGGAAGTGATACAAGGTATCGACTCCCTTTTATGGAAAATTTCCATAATGTCCGAAGTGGATTCCATGTATACCAACTATGTTTAGACACTAGTTGATGTACCGCAAGGCATTGTGCCTATTGGTACTATATAAGTCTTCAAGGAAGACATACATGGATGGTAACATACCAACGTACTAAGCTAGGCTTGTAGCGAAAAGGTAGAGTTATCAACATTGTGTAAATTACGACGAAACCTTTTACATGTTGCCACGGTAAATCCGTTTGGATAATGCTTGCTAATGCTACATGTTTCATTCATGAACTATGGCAGCTGAATGCCAAAACCGCTTTCCTTAACGGAAACCTTTCGGAGGATGTTTACAACATCTTGACGGTTTTGTCGAACCATAACAAGCAAACTAGGTTTGCAGGTTATTCGATCCATAGATGGATTGAAGCAAGCATTAAGTTCTTGGAATTATCGTTTTGATGTAATCATAATGATGTATGATTTAATTCAAAACGAAAATAATTCTTGTGTTTATAAGGAGGTTAGTGGGAGCGCACTGACAGTGAATGTCCTGAGTAATTATGATATATCATTTCTTGGAAATGATATTCCCATAATATAATCGGTGAAAGCTTGGCTTTCATGAAAACGACTATAAGTCGTGACAACTAAAGATTGAATAACGGAACAGTGAGCTGGAAATCTTCCAAGCAAGATACTGTTACCGAATAAACAACAAATGCGGGTTATTACTGCAGCTGAGGCAGCAATAGAAGCCATTTGGGTCGATAACAAATCTAATTAGATTAGATACAATTCTATTAGCAGCTGAGCTAGGCTTCATCACAAGCTAAAGAATTAATGGTCTCATCAACGATCCAGATACATACTTCGATATTCATCTGATTCGTTCGGATCATACATCGTGGTGATGTGATGATCGAATAAATCGCATGAGATGATAATCATGTAAATTCGCTAACGAAAGCCTTTTCTCAGCAGTTTGAGCCAACCGTACATAGTTCGGGTGTCAGACACTCGAGTGACTTGCTATAGGCCAAGTGGGAGATTGTTGGACAATTATGACCCATATCGTCACTATTTGTACAGATCATGGTGTTGTTGTACAAATTAACTATGTGACAAAGGAGATTGCACTCTTATCATTTGTGATTAGATCACCAAGATATATAAATGATAGGAGGTCCATGTGATTTGTTCCTGGATTGAGAATGATATGAGACAGTATCAGTCCACGAAGGATAAATCATTAAATATCCCTAGTCAGAGTATTATCGAGATTGGACAACGATAATACGTAAAAGACTAGTATTACACTTGTACACATTGTGAGGGCACAACAACATAGTTCTTATATATTTGGGTATATGATACTCATGCAAGTGTGAAAGGAGGTTGTGTTTTACCGATGGTATGGGAAACATCTTCGCTCTGGATAGACCCCGCGGACTGATGATGTAGTGGGCACCTCGACCCTGGGTACCTCGATCCAGAACTACAACTGACAACGGGAGCCTCGCCCTCAAGCTGATATGGGCCTCGCCCCCAAGCTGATATGGGCCTCGCCCTTGGGACTCATCCCAAAAACTGAAATTGTGCTGACGCTGCTCGGTTCATTTCTGCCACTTTTTCCTTTCTTCGAACCTGCGAACACAAAACAAAAACAAACACGAAGAGAATGCAATGTTACGTGTATGCATGAATGATTTTCTTATTCCGTTGGGTTAGTGAAAGAGTTAAATCAAAGTCCCAAAGATCACAAATCATGCATAAAAACCGCATATGAACACATCAAAGGAGGTGCGGAATATACTCACATTGAATTTCGGTTTTGATGAAATGAAGAACAAGATGCGTTTTGCATCCTCCAAGCTCACGGCAACAGCTCTCCAAGGCAGTGGGCTGCTCGGTTTGGACTGGTTCGGCTTCCTCCATGTTCGGCCATTGATGAGCTCCATTGAAGCTCAAAGCTTCAAGCTTCCATGCTCACGGAATCACTTCCCTATCACCTATGTATCACTCAAGGTGTGTGCTAGCACTTGTATTCTTCTTTTGCTTCTCAAATGCTCGGTCAAACCAGAACAAATTTGATGAAGAATTCGGCAGTGAGCCGAGAAGAAGAAGGGAAGAAGAAGAGGGAAAATGAGAGTGCGTATTTTGGAGAGAGAGGACCCGAATAAATAGTAAAAGGGAAAAAAAAGTAATATATATTATTCATTTATTTTCCCAAAATAAATAAAACTATATATATATTCCAAACCTTTTCATATTCCATCACAATTACTTTATACTTTAAGTCATATCATATCACTTTTCACATCACATCTATTCACTTTATAAAGTGACATATTGTCAAGTCACATCACTCAAAGTGACAATTGATTTGACGATTGACGCGCTAGCGATTTGACGCGTTGATGTGACTCGCGTGCCGCGCTCGAATTCGAAATGCGAATGCGCTCGCATCACTCTCGGGCTCGGGTTCGCTAATTCAAATTAACGAATTTTCCGTCGCGTCGTAATTAAGTGATTACGCCTAGCGAATTCACTATTCACGTCGCTAACGAATTAATTCTAAATTAATTCGTTCGCCCGAATTAAAATCTAATTTTAATTCCGCGTCGAAATCCAATTTCGATTAATATATCAAATATATTAATTTTATCGATTATTTCCAAATTAATCGTTCTCTCTCTTTAACGATATTTTATCCGAGATAAAATATTCTCCGTAATTAATCCCAGATTAATTTTCTCTCTCATTGAATTAATCCTAGATTAATTCTATCTCTCTCTTCTAATTAATCCCAGATTAATCAAAGTGCGAGTATACGTCATCGGTGAATCTTCAGGAACCGACCCATGAGATCCGGATATGTTGGCAGTAATACGATCGTCGGACTGTCCGAACACGTAAGTACCTCGTACTACGTTTATATCGACTTACAAGACAAGGTTAGCCTCTAGCAAAACGCCATGCCTACCCAATTCTCCAGAAATATTCTTACAGGAATATATAGATCTGTATCAAGCGTAGTATACCGTAGTATTGTGTATATCGGCCCAGTATCGGATAATCACGTGCTAGGGCTGGGGCTGGATAAGTGTCTGCCCCGTCCGAAGCACATGTCGGATGTCTGGTAAATAGTCTCTATAATCGGATATACATGACCTGGTCACAATATCCCGATTGGTTGCGCAACACTCAAGAGCACTAGTACCGTATCCTGTGTGACATCAACTCCAATATGACTGAAGTGACACTTCCGTCTCGACCATCACACCCAATACACTACGACTCTCTGATAAACCCAGAAGCGTGTACACAGAACCGGTTAAAGCCCTGTACCACCAAGACCAAAGTCTACCGATTATCGCAAGTATTAGCGATGCAAGTCTCAGGTTAAGACTATACACACCTACCTCGATTTCGGCCTCCCATAGACACATAGTCATAATACCAATGGGATTCCGAGGGGTCTATCCAGAGCGAAGCTGTTTCCCGTACCATCGGTGAAACACAACCTCCTATCGCACTTGCATAAGTAATCCAATACTTATATATATGAGAACTATGTCGTTGTGCCCTCACAACGCGCACAAGTGCAATACTAGCCTATTCCGCATTATCGATGTCCAGTCTCGATAATACTTCAGCTAGGGATATTTAATGATTAATCCTTCGGGGATTGATACTGTCTCATATCATCTCAATCCAGGAAACTAATCATATGGACCTCTCTTCATTTATACATCTATGGTGATCTAATCACAAATGATGAGAGTGCAATTTCCTTGTCACATAGTTAATTTGTACCAACAACACCGTGATCTGTACAAATAGTGACGCTATGGGTCATATTATCCAACAGTTAGGTCTTCTGCCAATTCCTGTGGTGACTGCTCGGTCTTCTCTCCCTCAGGCAAAGTATTGCTTCAATCTGTCTACGTTGATCGGCTCGGTGAACTCGTTCCCCTCCAAGTCTGATAGCTTCACTGCTTTATTTCCCATTACCTTCTGCACTATGTAAGGTCCTTCCCAGTTAGGTCTGAATTTTCCTCTCGGATCTGTCCTCGACGGCCTCGACTGCTTAAGTACCAAATCTCCCTTTCTGATATTGGTGGGCGTACTTTCTTGTTGAATACTCAGGCTAGTCTCTTCTGATACAACTGCATGTGATATAAAGACTTTGTTCTCTTCTCATCCAGCAGTGCTAACTGATCAAACCTCTGTGCGGCCCATTCTGGTTCCGGTAATCCTGCCTCTGCTAATACCCTCATAGACTGTATTTCCACTTCTACCGGTAATACTGCTTCCATTCCATAGACCAAAGAGTAAGGTGTGGCCCCTGTTGCTGTTCTTACTGATGTTCTGTACCCCCACAAAGCATACGGTAATTTCTTGGCCCAATTTCTGCAATTTTCTGTCATCTTGGCTAAAATTGTCTTTATAGTCTTGTTGGCTGCCTCAACTGCCCCATTTTCCTGGGGCCTTACGGTGATGACTTGTGGGGCCTATCCCGTACCTCTGTAACATTGCCTTTGTCTCTCGTTGAAACTGGACCCCGTTGTCTTGTCACTACATGATGCGGCATACCATACCGACAAATGAGGTTCCGAGCTATAAACTTTGCCATCTGTTTGCTTGTAACATTGCGGAATGATTCGGCTTCCACCCACTTCGAGAAGTAATCTACTGCCACTACTATGAAGCGATGCCATTCGATGCATTCGGTCGAATTTCTCCAATCATATCAATTCCCCATGCTGAGAAAGGCCACGGCTCTGAAACCCGTGCAACTCTGTGTGCGGTAAGTGATTCAAATTACCATGTGCTTGACAGTCATGAATGCTTTACCATCTTCGCGCAGTCTGTTTCCATGGTTGACCAATAAAAACCTTGTCTCACTATCTTGCGGGACAGATTCAACCCGTTCATGTGCGGACCATACCCCGGTGTGTATTTCTTCCATTACATGCTGAGCTTCTTTTTTTCTCAAACACTTCAACTGAATACCGTTTGCTTGCCTCTTGTACAGTTCCCCTTTCAAAGTCACATACTGGGAAGCTAACTTCTGAATGGCTATTCTGTCTTTCTGCCTGCCCCTTCCGGGAGTTCACCATGTTCCAGATACCTCTGAATGTCATAATACCAAGGTTTACCGTCGTCGACCTCAACTTCCAGAATTCTTTCTATCTCATAAACAGGTCTGCTTGCTGTTGTCAGTATCAACAGTTTCATCACTAACTTTTCTGGATTTTCCCAAGTTGCTGCAAGTGTAGCCAATGCATCTGCCATCTGATTCTCTCTCTCTCGGTAAGTGCTGAAACTTACACTCGGGGATAACCTGTGCCAATTTTCTGAGGTGAAGAAGGTAAGGTTTCAACCATTCTTCTTTCAATTCCCATTCTCATCGCATCTGCTGGACCACCAACATAGAATCTCTGTAGACTTCCACACTCCCGACCTTCAAGGCTATCAATGCAGTCAACCCAAAAGCACATGCTTCATACTCGACCATGTTGTTAGGCACTCTGAATGTCAACCTCTTGGCCAAAGGCAAAGTCTCTCCCTCGGGGGTTACTATCACGATTCCAATTCCGGCTCCCTTGTAATTCACTGCTCCGTCAAAATACATCTTCCATCTCTGAATGTTATTGCTGGATCTCTTCATCTGGAAATTCAAACTTATACTGATCCCCTCAACAGGTTGCAATGCCAGAAACTCTGCTACTGCTCGCCCTTTGATCACTTTGGAGGTGAGATACTCAATGTCAAACTCTGTCAACAATACCAACCATCTGCCCAATTTTCCCACTAGTGAAGGCATCGAGTGAAGATACTTCAGAGGATTTTCCTTGGCCACTATCTGGATCTTGTATGACTGGAAATAATGCCGTAATTTTCTGGAACCCAAAACCACTGCGAGACAGATCTTCTCAACTTCCAGATATCGAGCCTCATACGGGAGCATCTTCTATCTCAGATAGTAAACTACATGCTCTACCCCTGTCTCATATGCCTGTACCATCATTGCCCACAGTGCTTCTGATTATATAGCCAAATACAATATCAAAGGTCTGCCCGGTCTCGGAGGTTCAATACAGGAGGCTTTACCAAGTATTCTCTGATTTTGTCGAAGGCTGTCTGACACTGTTCATTCCATCTCACTGGCTGATCTTTTCTCAACAGTTTGAAGATAGGCTCACATACTGATGTCAACTTGGCGATGAACCGACTGATGTACTGAATCTTCCCCAAGAATGCTCTGACTTCTTTTTTGTTTCGGGTTGTAGGCATTTCTGTGATTGCCTTGATCTTCTCGGAGTCTACCTCTATTCCGCCCATTCCCACTGTATGACCAAGCAACTTCCCTGATGTCACCCCAAACACACATTTTCTGGGATTAAGCCGCAGTTGTATTGTCAACTCTCTGAAGGAACCTTTCCAGTGCTTCAATATGCCCAACTCTTGTCTCTGATTTTCCATCATGTCATCCACATACACCTCAATCTCTTTGTGCATTAAGTCATGGAAAAGTGTAGTGGCCATCCGCTGATAAGTAGCCCCCGCATTCTTAAGCCCAAACGGCATAACCTTGTAACAATAAGTACCCCACTCAGTAACAAATGCAGTCTTGTACTTGTCTTCCTCGGCCATGAGAACCTGATTGTAACCCGAAAACCCGTCTGCAAATGAATACATAGCAGATAAAGCCGCACTATCAACCAGAACATCTATATGTGGCAGAGGAAAATCATCTTTCGGACAAGCCTTGTGGAGATCTCTATAGTCTACACACATTCTGACCTTCCCGTCTTTCTTTGGCACCGGTACTATGTTAGCCAACCACTCAGGATACTTTACTACTTCCAGGAACCCCACATCTATCTGTTTCTTAACTTCCTCTCTGACGTTCTCAGCCCATTCTGGTCTCATCCGTCTGAGTTTCTATTTTGCTGGCCTCATATTCGGATAAGTTGGTATTGTGTGCTGGGCAATGTTTCTGTCTACCCCAGGCATGTCCTCATAGGACCAAGAAAACACTTTGGCATATCTGACCAACACTTCTTCTAGTTTCTCCCTCTCTTCGGAGGTTACTTCACTCGCAATCAGAATTTCCTTAGGGTTCTCAAGTGTACCCAAGTTAAATGCGGTAGTTCTGGCTGAACTGATGTCAAATATGCTTGATTCGTGCAGAGTAAATGGAAATGACTCAGGCAAGTAAGCAAAAGAAATGTCTTTATTATTGGATAATACGGAAGTATATTCAAAACAAATCAGGAAGGTAAATGTCTTCATCATCTATAGACACTTCTTCCTCTGCAATCAGGTCTTTCTCAGGCTTTTAGTCCTCTCCCAGAGTCAGGCTCTCTAACTTCAGTAGTTCTTCCTCCCAATTCTCTTCTTATTTCTTCACAATTTATTCAACTATTATCTTCTTCCCCAACATATCCTGGAAGATCTCAAACCCAGGTACCACAATTCCATTAACTTCCACAGGTTCAGGCTCCCTTGATATCCTGAAGCTTTCACAAAACATTTCCATCAGTTTCAAGCCCTTTTTCTTGACCTTTGGCTTTTCTTCATCAGACTTGTACCCCAAACCCTTCCGAGTAGTCTGTCCTCTGAAATCTGGTAATTTTGAACCTTTACCCGGCTCAAACTTCATTTTTCTCCATAATCCTAGCCACCCTAGGATCCACCCACTCCTCAAAAGTAGCTGACACCTAAAACCTCGTGAAAGGTTGTATCTCCAAGGAAGCCACGGCATTATCTAACTCAGCCCGGATAGTAACAACTTCTCCCTCATACGAGAATTTGATCATCTGATGTAAAGTGGAAGACACGCCTCCAAGTTTGTGAAACCAAGGCCTTCCCAACAACAAGGCAAAAGTAGCCGGGATGTCCAGTACTGTGAACTCAACCTCATCTTCAATCGGTCCTACCTGACCATAGCCACAAAGGTACCCTCGACTCCCGTTTGCTGTCATCATAAGCCTTAATAGTCATGTGGAGGGGTCCAAGTCTGTTGCTTTCATACCCAATCTTGCCAGAATTTTCAGCGGGCACACATTGATGGACGAACCGTCATCCACCATCGCACATGAAGTTCTCTTGCCCCTCACCTCGGCCCTGATAAATAGAGGCCTGTTATGATTCCTCCCTCCGCCAGGAGTTCATCCTCAGAAAAAGATATCTGCAAAGCTTCCTTCTGAACCGACCCAATGAACATTGCAGGGTTGGCGTCTTCCGGTACCACAATCTTGCTCAAGCCCTCAACCATAGTCTGCCTATGCTCCCGAGATGCACATAATAGTTCCCAGATACTCACTTGTGATCTAGTCTTCCTCAATTGCCTCAGCACTATATCCCCCTCAGTATTTTCTGCAGTCTCAACCACTTCTCTACCATCTGTCAAAACTTCCTTACCCTTTTCTGCCACATCATTGTAAAAACGACCGCTGCGCGTCATTCCCCTTACTTCTTCCTCATCACTGCTAGAGAAATCAAGCCAAAAGTTTTTCCCCTGCTCAGTCTCATCTTCACTAGTACTATCCCAGATTCCCAGGCAAAAGGCTTGAGGGTGAAAGGATTTTGGACAAGGTCTTCAGGGAGGCCAGAATTGATCATATAGGCTGGTGGTGGTACGACACGGTAGTTGGGTAAGGGGTTTCTGTGTGTGTCGGGCTGTTCTGTTTCTGGGTCAGGTTTTTCTTGGAGTCTATCAGGTCTTGGATTTCATTGCGGAGTCGGGCGTAGTTGTCAGTGTCATGCCCTTTTGTTGGTAAATTATAATGTGATGGTAGGGGATTGGGTAATGGTTTGGCTTCCAAGGGTTTTAAGAACCCTTGCCTCTTCAATTATCTAGCACCTTGGACAGGGGCCTTCCCAAGTTGGAAACTACCGGTTCCGGATAGCGGCAATCTCAGCAGAGCAGAAACGGGCTTTGTTCCCGATGTTCCCCCAATGGGCCTCCTGTTCAGACCATAGAATTTTCTTTTCCGCCTCTTCGTCTTCAATGTCCATGACAGTCTCCCTCAACTGCCGAAAGGTGTAATCATGGAGGTCATCCTCCTCAACTTGCTGTAAATGGAGGGCCTGGTGCCCTTGATAATCATTTTAATATGATCATTCTCGAAGGCCTAGTCTGCATCTTCAACAACTGCCCCTCCATCGGTCCACATACTCCTTAAAACTCTCCTCCGATTTCTGCTTAACATTCTCCAGATCACGGAGAGGGACAGATCGATCTCTAGGTCAGTGACATACTGCTTCAGGAAAGCATCAGCCAACTCCCTCCAATCTTCCTTCACTTTCTTCTCCAAACTGTGGTACCACACCATAGGAGCTCCTTCAAGCGACATTCCAAACATTTTCTGCACTTGGCGCTGAGATAAGCCAACTGAACTCATGACTGATACAAACTATCAGAGATGCACCCTTGGATCCCCATTCCCATTAAACTTAGCCATATCAGGCATCTTGAACTGTGCCGGCAACTGTTCCTCGAAAGTCAGTGTGTCATAATCCAGCAAATCCTCATTCTTTCCCCTCATCTTGCGGGTAACTGACTCAACCTGATCCCGAAGTTTCTGTAACTCTGCCTGAGACCCAGATACTCTACCTGCTGCATACTCTGCCATATCATCATCAAAAGTGGGGATATCATCCCCCAACCCATTCGGAGGCTCCTCACGCCTCACATTCTCAGAAATTCCCCCAGCACGGGGCACAACCATACCAGCCACAGCAGTAGTCAAAGCTTGCAACTGTTCAGTGACCTTGGTGAGACTGTTCTCTAACTGATCCATACGGGATACCTCATTACCAGATTCACTCATGGCTGTTACTGTTCTTTTAATGAGCCTTGCCCATTCTCTAACCTAAACGGTATCTATGATGTCTTTTTGAGACATAGAGGGTGTTAACATGATATATGTATGCATGAGGTACATGAGATGCATGTAACATATATAACATACTAAATTAATTAAAACTTTCAAACAAATCAGGCCGTTATCATTTTAGAAGCTTTCGGGCTAATTGTTATAGGAGTGAACTCATCCCAGTTTAAATGGCCCAACGAGTTCACATCTCATGACAAAGAGCCCAACTAAATCCAAATGGTAACGTTCCGAACACAAGCACAAAGTGGCCCATCAACACTTAGAAGCCTTTGGCCCAACCGTCATAAAATACGTTCTTGTCCCAGTTTAAATGGCCCAACAAGCCCATAACTCATGACAAATGGTCCAAATGGATCCAAACGACGATGTTCCCAAACACAAGCATAAAAGATAATGCAAACATAAAGTAATAATTTCTACGGAATGGCCCATCAACATTTCAGAAGCTTTGGGCCCAATGGTCATAAGGTACGAACTCGCCCCAGTTTAAATGGCCCAGCAAGTCCGCATTTCTGACAATGGTCCAACTGCATCCAAATGAGGATGGTCCTCAAGCTCATACTCAAGGAAATAATTGTTACTTTAACCATACAATCCCGGTCTATGGGTAGGTTCGCATGAGTGTAGACAAAGGCTCTCATCGGCGAAGGATGGCCCACAACTAGGTCTCTCCAATCAAGGTTCGAGCAACCAAGTGAGCGCATTCTTTTTTATACACTAAGGTACGTGCCAATGAGTTATGGTGTGTGATTGACTGTCAAATGGATTTCCCGTTGTAGATTCCTCAGAGGGAAGGTGGAGCGAGGCTCACTTAAATACCCAAGCCTCTTAGGCTCTTATCGCTGTTGTCAGGAATAAACAACGAGTCCTCCAAATTAGTCCATCACAATAGTCTACGAGTAGATGGCCATATAGGTGCCTTCACACAGCTTTTCCTTCTAGAAATGTAGTAAATGAAGGAAGACACCAAACCATTACCTAGCCTTAAAATGCCGTTGATTAAACCCCCATTTTATCCACTATAGACACGGTCAATTAAAACATAAATCCAAACATTACAAGACAATATTCGGGGCTGATTCTCTATCCCTAGTGGAGTCGCCAGACTGTGGGGACACAAGATCTGGGGCGACGCATGCTGTCCCGGGCTCGCGGCCCGGTTGGGAGTACGGAGTAGCCACGGGGGACTAAACCGGAGAATAATGGAGTCACCACCCGTTGTGAACTGGGAAAATGAGATTTAAGGCCGCACTCACCCCTCGCAAGGAAAGACCTCAAACCGTTGGGTTCAGAATGGTCCCTTACTTATGTCACTTGTAATGAAAGGATTTATGTAATAATTTAATCAAGTTTAAGTAACACTTATTTCCAAGAGTATCATGCTTCTAAATTCACATGCATACATCAACAAGTTCATCTAAATTTACATGTAACACATATCCGAATTTGCATACAGCCTATTTGCATGTAATTTATGTCTCAATTTGCATACATAAAGGTTAACGTACGTCAAGCATACAAGTTAATAAACACATTATACTCATACATATGGGGAATACAGATGATCGACACCTACACAGTCTTGCATAATACATAGAAACAATCAGGTTTATCATAAGAAGGAATAGCTACTAGGGACAACTAGGTACAAAATCTGATGAAAATAACTCAGTTCAGTGGGCGCGCGTTCGTGTAGCATTCGAAAACGCGTTCGAACGGAGCCTGACCTGATGCATGAAACACTAAGAAAATGCGTGCACGTTCGCGTAGCATTTGATAACGCGTTCGAACGGTAAATAGAAGGTTCGCGTTCGTATAGCGTTCGAGAACGCGTTCGAACGGAACCAGACCTGACGCATGGTGAAACTAAGAAAGTACGTGCGCGTTCGCGTAGCATTTGTAAATGAGTTCGAACGGTAAACAGAAGGTTCGCGTTCGTATAGCGTTCGAGAACGCGTTCGAACGGAATAGACCTGATGCATGCAATACATTCATAGGCAAACAAATTCACAATGTGGGACCTCATGTATACCCAACCGGATATACACTAACCGGCACGTTGAAGCATCGTGGTAAAGGATTTTAACCCCTTCAAATAGGGGACCTTTCATCGCACTTACTAAGCCCATGCGCTCGATCGCATCATGCATACAAAGAATAAAGAAACAATAATACCAAACTTAGTATGCCCGATTGAACGTATCTTGCATTCAACCGAACATACATCAACCGGCGCAGAAAAGCATCGTGGTAAAAGGTTTTAACCCCTTCAAATAGGGGACCTTTCATCGCACTTACTAAGCCCATGCGCTCGATTGAGTCATGGATAAATAAGCAACATGCAGAATTCAAGTGACGAAAAACAAATAAATCAAAGCAACACAACACAAAAGAGGGTGCCGTTTACTCAAGCGGTACGTGGAGTTGTATCCCGAGTACAGATCATACTACCGTCCATTCGGAATCGGCTATGAAATTTATGTCCGGGTTTCCATCTGATATACCGCGAGAGTTGACATATCTCTCATTTTATTCCAAAGCCACAACATACAACATCTCATAATTCATGCATATTTATCTACTCAAAGGCCACAACATGCATTTCAACATAACAATCATGCAGGCAATACTCAATAAATAATACAAATAAAACAGAAAACGAGTGTGGAAAATACCCTCAGGTCTAACCTTTTTGCCAACTTTCAGGCTTGCGTTTCACGGACGTCGGAAGGGAAGGCTCCTCAACTTCTCCGGTTCACTGGTTTAGCATCCTAGCTCACTGTTTTGCTGTTTTGCTTGCTGTTCGGTCTCTGTTCTGCTGCTGTTCGGCCTCTGTTTTGCTGCTCACTGTTCAGGTCACTTGTTTTGACGTTTCAACGGACTGTTCCGAGTGTTTTTGTGCTTTTTAGTGTAGTCTTGTGTGATTATTTTAAAGATTATGAATGCAGTTTTTATGTTACTGTTTGAGGACTTTAGGGACTGTTTTAAGAGGATTTGGCTGCTGTTTTGGGGGTGTATTTTCGGTGATGTGTGGGGAGTTTATGGAGGTGGTTTTCAGTGGTGGTTAGGGGCTGTATTGGTGGTTGTAATGGCTGTTAAAATTCGGCAATGGAGGGGATGGAGGATAGTGGTATTCTCGGCCAAAGAAGGAGGGATGAAGAGAAGAGTTTTATTTGTGCTTCTTGCTATTGCCGTGAGTGGCTAGGGTTCTTGGTGTTGTGATTTTCGTGTAAGTCTTGTGTATGAGCTAGGGGAGTGCATGACTTGGTTAGGGGTTGTTTATATAGAGAAAGGTTAGGGCTACTCTTATCTCTCAAGGAAGGAATTTTGGCATTAAAAGGAGGATTTGATTTGGTATTCAACAAGGAAAGGATTAGATTGAGGGGGGACAAATCTTGGCTAGATTAGGAATACAAAATATTTAATTTGTTATGATTGATTTTAATTAGGCATGATATTTGTTAAGTTTGGTATATAATATATTTGATTTATCTTTATTAGGCATGCAATTTCTTTAATTTGTGTAAGTATTTTTATTATTTTGTAGGTGATTATTTAGATTTTATTGTTTTATTTAATTTGGTATATGACTTAATTAATTATTTTATTTAATTACATTATCTAATTAATATTTAATTTAATTTCCCATGTGTTTTAAATGTGTTTTATTAATTGGGATGTGTTTTATGGGCTTTGGGGTGCTAATTGGCTGGGGTGCGAGGCTAGCAGCAAAACCAGAAATATCGACGCCGTTCGAACGCCCATTCGAACGCTACACGAACGCCCCTAATCTGCATGACGTTCGAACGAAGTAACGAACGCAGCACTAACGAAGACAGTGAACTTGCGAAATGAATCTGATGACGTACTTAATCTGAATTTCCCCTTCCGACCTCCGTTTCCCGCAATATCCTTAACTAAAAAGGTAGTACCTCCAACTGAGACTCATCATCGAGTTTCACATGCAGAAATGCAATGCCTACAGTTACCCTAACTAATGACGGCACCCCCTGTACGATTTTGGAGGCTCAACGGTCATCCCGCTGAGGAGAATACAACTGGCAACAACCATCGGAACTCACCCCAGGACCCGGACAGTTATGGTAAACTTCACTGTGGTGGACTGCCTGAGCAGTTACCAAGTACTTATCGGACGACCTTTTATGATGAAAACAAAGGCTGCGATGTCCTGCTATCACTTAAAACTAAAGTTCCCCACCCGGGAATGGATCAGAATCGTGTGTGGGAGTCAGAAGATAGCTCGTAGCTGCTTTGCCACTCTCTCACGAGAGACCCTCTGCATTGAAGAATGCACCAAGAAAAGGCAGATGGGCGAGAACAAGAGGAAAAAACCAGGTCCCCACCGGATAAAGTTGCCCGGCTAGGAACAGCTGAAGAGTTAGAAGAAATAAGACTGTTCGGACCGAAAAAAAGCATAAAGATAGGGGGAAACTTGGATGAAACCCTAAAAAAGGGCCTGCTATAATGTCTACGGGAATACCCCGACATCTTCGCGTGGGGACACAATGACATGCCCGGGATTGACCCAAAGTGCATCAGTCACCGCTTAGCAGCAAACCCGTCACTCAAACCGGTCAAACAGAAGAGAAGGATCTTCAATCAAGAACGGTGCAGAGCGGTGGCATCCGAGGTGGAAAAACTGTTAAAAGCCGGCTTCATCAGAGAAGTAAAGTACCCCGAGTGGGTGTCAAACGTAGTATTGGTAAAGAAATCCAATGGAAAATGGAGGATGTGTGTAGATTTCACCGACCTCAATAAAGCGTGTCCAGAAGACAGCTTTCCTCTACAAAATATAGATCAACTGGTAGACGCAACTGCCTGCCAAGGACTACTAAGCTTCATGGATGCCTTCTCAGGGTACAATTAGGTCAGGATGCATCCTGCAGACGAAGAGAAAACCACTTTTATCACCGATCAAGGACTGTACTGCTACAAAGTAATGCCTTTCAGACTGAAGAACGCAGGGGCAACTTTTCAAAGGTTGGTAAACAAAATTTTCAAACCACTCATCGGCACTTCAATGTTGGTATATGTGGACGACATGATAACAATGTCCAGAGAACCAAGAAGTCACGTAACCGACCTAAAGAAAACCTTCGAATTACTGAGAAAACACAATTTAAAACTCAATCCAGAGAAGTGTGCATTCAGAGTGGCCTCAGGAAAATTTCTGGGCTACATGGTGAGTTCCCGAGGCATAGAAGCCAACCCCCAGAAGATACAAGCCGTGCTAGATTTAACAACCCCCAGAACAATTAAAGAGGTGCAAGGTCTAACGGGCAGGGTCGCCGCGCTCAACCGATTCAACTCTCGTGCGACTGACAAATGCCACCCCTTATTCCCCTAGGCTTTGTTCCTGAACTATGCAAAGATAGGGCTTTATTCCCCTGGGCCTTGTTCCCGAATTATATTAAATGTGGGCCTTGTTCCCGAACTTTGTTGAATGTGGGCTTCGACCCTCGGGACTCATCCCCAAACTGATACTAATATGGGCCTCGTCCCAACTGATACTGATGTGGGCCTCGCCCCCAACTGATACTGATATGGGCCTCGCCCTCAGACTGATACTGATATGGGCCTCACCCCAAACTGATACTAATGTGGGCCTCGCCCCCAACTGATACTGATGTGGGCCTCGCCCCCAACTGATACTGATGTGGGCCTAGCCCCCAACTGATACTGATATGGGCCTCGCCCATAGACTGATACTGATATGGGCCCCGCCCCAAACTGATACTGATGTGGGCCTCGCCCCTAGACTGATACTGGCGTGGGCCTCACCCCAAACTGATACTGATGTGGGCCTCGTCCCCAATTGATACTGATATGGGCCTCGTCCCCAATTGATACTGATATGGGCCTCGCCCCCAGCTGATACTGATGTGGGCCTCCCCCCAACTGATACTGATATGGGCCTCGCCCCCAGACTGATACTGATATGGGCCTCGCCCCCAAACTGATACTGATATGGGCCTCGCCCCCAGACTAATACTGATATGGGCCTCGCCCCAAGCTGATACTGATGTGGGCCTCACTCCCAACTGATACTGATAGGGGCCTCGCCCCCAGACTGATACTGATATGGGCCTCACCCCTGTGATTCATTCCTGAAGACTGCTGACATTGTACTGTTGCTGTTTCTGGTTGGCTTGCATTTGCCACTTTCTCTTTTTCTCCGTTGAAACCTTTGAATAAAAAACAAAACAAAAACAAAAAGGAATGCAAAATACGTTACGTGTATGTATGCATGCATGATTGAGTTTCCTATCCCGTTCGGTTAGGTCTTCTGCCGGTACTCTTGGTGGCTGCTCGGTCTTTTGACAAGTCTGCCCAAATCCCTAACCAACGCGTATCTATACTGAATGTGGGCTTTATCCCCGATCTGAACTGAATGTGGGATTTATTCCCTGATCTGAGCTGACTGTGGGCTTTGTTCCTGAATTGCACTGAATATGGGCTTTATTCCCTGATCTGAGCAGACTGTGGGCTTTGTTCCTGAATTGAACTGAATGTGGGCTTTATTCCCTGATCTGAGCAGACTGTGGGCTTTGTTCCTGATTGAACTGAATGTGGGCTTTATTCCTGAACTGTACTGAATGTGGGCTTTATTCCCCTAGGCTTTATTCATGAGTTGTGTTAAGATAGGACTTATTCCCATGGGCTTTATTCCCGAGCTTGTTTTGAAAGTGGGCTTTATTCCCCTAGGCTTTGTTCCCGAACTGTGTAAAGATAGGGCTTTATTCCTCTATCGTGTTGAAATTGGGCTTTATTCCCCTAGGCTTTGTTCCTGAACTGTGCAAAGAGAGGGCTTTATTCCCCTGGGCCTTGTTCCCGAACTGTTTCAAGATAGGGCGTTATTCCCCTGGGCCTTGTTCCCAAATTATGTTAACTGTGGGCCGTGTTCCCGAACTTTGTTGAATGTGGACTTCGACCCTCAGGACTCATCCCCAAACTGATACTGATATGGGCCTCGCCCCAACTGATACTGATGTGGGCCTCGCCCCCACTGATACTGATATGGCCTCGCCCCAACTGATACTGATGTGGGCCTCGCCCCCAACTGATACTGATATGGGCCTCGCCCCAACTGATACTGATATGGGCCTCGCCCCAAACTGATACTGATGTGGGCCTCGCCCCAACTGATACTGATGTGGGCCTCTCCCCCAAATGATACTGATATGGGCCTCACCCCTAGACTTATACTAATATGGGCCCCGCCACAAACTGATACTGATGTGGGCCTCGCCCCTAGACTGATACTGACGTGGGCCTCGCCCCTAGACTGATACTGACGTGGGCCTTGCCCCAAACTGATACTGATGTGGGCGTCGCCCCCAACTGATACTGATATGGGCCTCCCCCCAACTGATACTGATGTGGGCCTCACCCCTAACTGATACTGATATGGGCCTCGCCCCCAGACTGATACTGATATGGGCCTCGCCCCCAGGGTGATACTGATATAGGCCTCGTCCCCAGACTGATACTGATATGGGCCTCGCCCTAAACTGATACTGATGTGGGCCTCACCCCCAGTTGATACTGACTGGGGCCTCGCCCCCAGACTGATACTGCTGATATGGGCCTCGCCCCCAGACTGATATTGATATGGGCCTCGCCCTTGTGATTCATTCATGAAGACTGCTGACATTGTACTGTTGCTGCTTCTGGTTGGCTTGCATTTGCCGATTTCTTTTTTTCTCCATTGAAACATTTGAATACAAAACAAAACAAACACAAAAAGGAATGCAAAATACGTTACGTGTATGCATGCATGCAAGATTGAGTTTCCTATCCCGTTGGGTTAGGTCTTCTGCCGGTACTCTTGGTGGCTGCTCGGTCTTTTGACAAGTCTGCCCTCTTCCCTAACCAACGGGTATCTGTGATGGCTTTCAAGACAAAAAGGTGTTAACATGGTGCATGTATGCATGAGGTGCATGTGATGCATGAGATGCATGCGATACAAGAAATATATCAACTCATTAAAATTTTCACACAAATCGGCCCATCATCATTTTAGAAGCTTTTGGGCTAACTTTCATAAGAGTGAACTCATCCCAGTTTAAATGGCCCAACAAGTTCACATCCCATGGCAAGAAGTCCAACCGTATCGAAATGATAATGTTCCTAAACACAAACATATAATGGCCCATTGGCGTTTTAGAAGCTTTTGGCCCAATCATCATAAGATATGTTCTTGTCCCAGTTTAAATGGCCCAACAAGCCCATACCTCATGACAAAAGGTCCGAATGGATCTAAACGACCATGTTCCCAAACACAAGCATACAGAAATAATTTCTACAGAGTGGCCCATCAATATTTCAGAAGCTTCTGGCCCAATGGTCATAGGATACGAACTCGTCAATTTAAATGGCCCAACAAGTCCGTATTTCTGACAAGAAGCCCAACTGCATCCAAATGAGGATGGTCCACAAGCACAAGGAAATAGTTGCTATAGGCCATATGACTCTGGTCTACGCGTGGGTTTGCGGGAGTGTAGACAAAGACTCTTGCTGGCGAAGGATTGCCCACAACTAGGTGTCCCCACTCAAGGGTTCGAGCGACCAAGTGAGCACATCTTTTTTATACCTTACAGTACGTGCCAACTAGTTATGGTGTGTGACTGACTGTCAGATGGATTTCCCATTGTAGATTCCCCAGAGGGAGGGTGGAGCGAGGCTCTCTTAAGTACCCTAGCCTCTTAGGCTCTTATCGCTTGGTGACAGGAATAAACAACGAGTCCTCCAAATTAGTCCATCATAGTAGGCTATGAGTAGATGATTATCTAGGTGCCTTCACAACTTTTCCTTCTAGAAAGGTAGTGAGTGAGGGAAGACACCAAACCATTACCCATCCTAAACAATATGCCTTTGATTAAACCCTTTTTAACCACAGTAGACACGGTTAATTAAAGCACAAATCATAATATTACAAGACATTATTTCGGGGCCGATTCTCTATCCCTAGTGGAGTCGCCAGACTGTAGGACACAGAACTTGACGACACTTTTCTAGGCTCGCGGCCTAGGTGGGAGTACGGAATAGCCCGCGGGGGAACTAAACCGGAGAAAAAATGGAGTCGCCACCCGGTGTGAACCGGGATAAAGATTTAAGGCCGCACTCACCCCTCGCAAGGGAAGACCTCAAACCATTGGGTTCGGAATGGTCCCTTACTTATGCCACTTGTAATAAAATGATTTGTGCAATAATCTTACCAAGCCTAAGCAACATATTTCCAAGGATAATTTACTCCTAAGTTTGCATGCATAGGTACAAAGCTCATATCTAAGTTTACATATAACACATTTTCATGCTTGCATACAACCTATTTGTATATAATCTATGTCCGAATTCATGCATAAAGATAAATTGACATACGGAAGACATACAATTTCACATTGGTAGGCACAGAAGCGCAAACACATAGCCTTCATATAAGCATGCATATTAAGGAAAGACACTTAAGCGCATAATAGAAATAGATAACTAAAGAGGTAATACAAATGCATAAGGTAAAAAGAGATAACTATATGCTAAGATAGACATGTTGTGATGTGATGTAGGAGGACCTGTTTACCGTGGGCCTTCGTATATGCGTTCGAACGGTAAACAGAAGGTTCGCGTTTGTATAGCGTTTGAAAACGCGTTCGAACGGGACCAGACAGAAAACATGCGTTCGTGTGGCGTTCTGAAACGCGTTCGAACGGGGTCACATCAGCGACCTCCAAAATGCAGTAAACAACATGACACATACATGAACAAATGAATAGATGACATCTAATAAATAATAGCGGGCTAAAAGCGCGGCAAAGCATCGTGGTAAAGGATTTTAACCTCTCAAAATAGAGGACCTTTAATCGCACTTACTAAGCCCATGCGCAATCAACACAATACATATATAAAAAGTAAAGACAATGATATCGGACTTCGTATACCCGATTGAACACATCTTACATTCAACCGAATATACATTAACCGGCGCGGCAAAGCATCGTGGTAACGGATTATAACCCCTCAGAATAGGAGACCTTTAATCCAACTTACTAAGCCCATGCGCTCGATCACATCATGCATATAAAAAATAAAGACAATAATATCGGCTTCGTATACCTGATTGAACACATCTTACATTCAACCGAATATACATCAATCGGCGGGGTAAAACATCGTGGTAAAGGATTTTAACCCCTCAAAATAGGGGACCTTTAATCCAACTTACTAAGCCCATGCGCTCGATCACATCATTACATAACAAATAACATACAGAAATCAAGTAGCGAATAATAAACAAATCAAAGCAACATAAAACGAAATATGCGCCGTTTACTCAAGTGGTACATGGAGTTGTATCCCGAGTACAGATCATACTACCGTCCATTCAGAATCGGCTATGAAATTTATGTCCGGGTTTCCATCCTATATACCACGAGAGGCGACACACTTTTCATTTTATTCAAGGGCCACAACATACATCATTTTACAATACATGTATTTTTTATCTATTCAAAGGCCACAACATGCATCACTCCATAATAATCATGCAAACGAAACTCAATAAATAATAAAAATACAACTGAAAACGGATGTGAAAAATACCCTTAGGTCTAACCTTTTTTTCGACTTTTGGACTCGCGTTTCACGAAGATCGGAAGGGTTAAAGCTCTTCAACTTTTCTGGTTCACTGGTTTGCATTTTACCTCGCTGTTTCGCTGCTCAAGCTACTGTTTTGACTCCGTTTTGCTGCTGTTTTGCTGGCGTATTGCTGCCGTATTCTGGTCACTGTGTTATGGGAAATAAGGAACTGTTTTGGGTGTTTTTTTTGGAGGCTTAAAGTGCAGATTTTTATTCACTATTTTAGGGATTTAAAGTGCAGTTTTCCGGTGGTGGACTGGGCAGTTTGGGGACTGTTTTCACGGTAAAATGGGGACTGTTTCAGGCAGTTTTTGGAGGGTACATACGGCAGTTTGTGGGGTAGTTTATGGAGGGTTTTCTCGGCAGTAAAGGGAGTGTTTGTAGAGGGTTTGTACGTGAAGGTCAGGGGGGGTTTTTGAGTGAAGGGGTTGATGCATTGAAGGGTGCTAGGTGTCCATTTGTAAGGGTTTAGCTGAGGGTTATGTGGAGGGTTAAGGGGTGTTGAAGGTAGCCAGACGTGAAATGTGAAGGCAGTGGGGCTGGTGCGTGTTGAACGTTGATGGGTGGAGTGAAAGCTATGTGTTTAGCTGTGTCTTTTTTTGCGTGTGTTTATGGCTTGAGGTTTCAAGTGGAGGGCTGCTCATTTGGTTCATGTGTGCATGGTGAGTTCGTGAAGGGTCTGTGGATCGTTTGAATTTATTGTCGGACAAGGCTTTGGGTTTGTGGCGTGTGGTGTTTGTGGAGGGTTCGGCTGAGTGTTGAAGGCAGGCTTGCGTGATGAAAGGGCAGGTTTTGTGTGTGACTCTTCAACGTCAGTGTTGAATGGGTGGGTTGAAGGCGTGATGGCTTGTGAGGGGCATGTGGCTTCTTCACGTGGAGATGGCTGGTGCTATTATGACTGTTGGCTTGCCAAATGTCTAGGTGGGTATTGAATGAGAGGGGCTGAGAGGTTATTAGTTTAGGGTCTTGTTTTGGTTGAGAGAGTGTAGAGAGGTTGGCTTTGGCTTTGGGTTGTTTATATAAACAAGGGCTAGGGCTTCCCCTTGTCTCACAATGAATAGATTGGATTTGGTGTCAAACAAGGAAAAGATTTGATTGATTGGGGGGGACAAATTTTGGTGAATTAGGAAGGTTGAATATTTGATTTATCTTGTTTAGGCATGATATTTGTTAAGTAAGGTAATAATATTTGTGATTCATTTTAATTAGGTATGATTTAATTTAATGTTTTCTTTAATTTAGTATATAATATTTTGGATTAGGAAGTTACAATAATTTAATTTGGTATAATTACTTAATTAATTTTTATTTAGTTAATATTTAATTTAATTAATATTTAATTCAATTGGGTTGTATTTTGAGGGTCTTAGGCGTGTGGCCAAGTGTGATGGGCTAGGTGTTGTGTTGGTTTGGTGAGTGGGTTTGGGCCAAGGTTAAATGGTTCTGGGTTTTTTAGGCTAAAGGTGCTTTAAAACGGAGGTCCAACGAGCGAGCTTGGAGCTAAACATGCAGATAAAATTTAACGAAATACCGATTCCCTTCCGACAACCGTTTCCCGCAACTTCCTCGATTAAAAAGGTAGTGCCTCCAAATGAGACTCATCATAGGGACTCACATGCAAAAATGCAATGCCTACAATAGGGAAACTCACCCATGGGCATGGAATCACCATTTGCAAAGCTTGGAGCTTGGAGCATCAATGGAGGACATGACCGAAAATCAAAAGGACCACAAAAGGGATAATGCCGAACGCTTCTTCAAGGGAGCAAAAGTTTTTTGTTCAACGCATCGCAAACCCGATCAATGTGAGTATGATTCCGCCATACCTATTTGAGTATTCACACATGTTTCATTGCTTGAATTGATCTTGGGACTAATCTAGAAACCAACAATTCCATCACCATAAAGGTAAGTCAAATGACAAGTGATGTGACTTGTGGGCCCCACTTGATTCAAAATCTGAGTGGGCCCGCACACATCCCAAGCGAAGTAATTAAATCAATTTAATTAAATAATTATGCCTAGTAAAATTTTTATTCACGTCGCTAGCGAATTAATTCTAAATTAACTCTTTTCGCCCCGAATTAAAATCTAATTTTAATTCCGCGTCGAAATCTAATTTCGTATAATATATCGAATATATTATTTTATCGATTAATTCCAAATTAATCATTCTCTCTCTTTAAATAGAATTTTATCCCAGATAAAATCTCTCCGCAATTAATCCTAGATTAATTTTCTCTCTCATCTAATTAATCAATATTAATTATGTTTTGAGTCATACGTCATCGGTGAATCTTCGGGAAGCGACCATGAGATCCCTGGATATGTTGGCAATAAATCCGATCGTCAGACTATCTGAACACGTACGTACCTTGTATTACGTTTTTACCGATTTACAAGACATGGTTGGCTTCTAGCAAAGCACTATGTCTACCCAATTCTCAAGAAATATTCTTAAAGGAATATTTAATCTTTGTCAGGCGTAGTATACATAGTATTGTGATCCAGTATCAAATGTCACATGCTAGGCCTGAGGCAGGAATTGTGTCTGCCCCGTACGAAGCATATATCGGATCTCTGGTAACTAGTCTCTATAATCGGATAATCATGACCTAGTCATATTATCTCGATGACTACAGTACATAAGAGTACTAGTTTCGTATCCTGCGTGATCATCATCTCCATATGACTGGAGTGATACTTCCATCTTGACACCACACCCAATACACTACGATTCTCAATATAGCAAGAAGAGGCGTACACAGAACCTGTTAAAGCCCTGGACGACCAAAACCAAAGTCTACTGATTGTCGCAAGTATTAGCGATGCAAGTCTCAGGTTAAGACCAAATACACCTACCCTGATTCGGACTTCCATAGACACATAGTCATACTACCAATGGAATTCCTAGGGGTCTATCCAGAGTGAAGCTGTTTCCGTACCATCGGTAAACACAACCTCCTATCACACTTGCATGAGTATCCTATACCCAAATATATGAGAACTATGCCGTTATTCTCCCACAATGCGCATAAGTGCAATACTAGTCTATTCCGCATTATCGATGTCCAGTCTCGATAATACTACGACTAGGGATATTTTAATGATTAAACCTTGGTGGATTGATACTCTCTCATATCATCTCAATCCGGAACTAATCATAAGGACTTTTATCATTTATATATCTTGGTAATCCAATTACAAATGATAAAAGAGCAATTTCCTTTGTCACATAGTTAATTTTACAACCACACCATGTTCTGTACAAATAGTGATGCTATGGGTCATAATTGTCCAACAATCTCCCACTTGGCCTATAGCCAATCACTCAAGTGTCCTACACAACCTGAACTATGTACGGGTCGCTCAAATTTCTACTGAGAAACTGCTTTCGTCAACGGATTTGCAAGGTTATCATCTGATGTGATTTATTCGATCATCACATCGCCACGATGTATGATCCGAACGAATCAGATGAATAGTTGAAGTATATACTTGGATCGTTGATGAGACCATTAATTCTTTATCATGTGTTGTAGCCTAGTTCATCTGCTAACAGAACTACTCCTATTCCAATTAGGATTATATAGATCCAAAGTGCTTTTATTGCTGCTTCAGCTGCATCAATATTCCACTTATGTTGTTTATTCGGCAACAGTATCTTGCTTGGAAGATTTCCAGCTCATAGTTCTGTTATTCAAACTATATAGTATCCGTATTACGACTTACAATCGTATTTGTCGGTTTTAAAACTTAAAGCAGTGAACCCAGTCACTTCAAGTTCTCTATCTCCATAGCTTAAGAAAGCATCCTTAGTTCTTTTAAGATACTTAAGGATGTTCTTAACATCAATCCAGTGACTATCACTTGGATTGGCCTGATTGTGACTCAATATGCTCAAAGCATATGAGACACCAGCTCACGTACATATCTTTCAATGTATGAGTTCTCGGAGAGTGCCAACAACTTTTAGATCTATCCCAGTAGATCCTTATTCCTAGAATAAAGGTTGTTCTCCCAAGTATTCTATGGAGAATTATCATGAAAGCCAAGCTTTCACCGATTGTATTATGGGAATGTCATTTCCAAGAAATGATATGTCATCATTATATAGGACAATCATTGTCAGTGCGCTCCCACTAACCTTTTTATATACACAAATTATCATGAAAGCCAAGCTTTCACCGATTGTATTATGGGAATGTCATTTCCAATAAATGATATGTCATCATTATATAGGACAATCATTGTCAGTGCGCTCTCACTAACCTTCTTAGATACACAAGTTGGCTTTGGTTCCTAAATAACCAAACAAATTCACTACTTGGAGGAGGTTTGTTCGAGGAGTAGTGTTTCTCGAATTACCCCTGGAACGAAAAACAGCTATCAACAGTTGGCTCTGTCTGTGGGAAAAGTACAAAAAGCAACAAATACACTAAGACAATGGCAAAAGATGGAAACCACAGAACTTTATAGGCTTCAACAACTGAATGGATGGAGAAGATGGAAGAAGAAACCTACGAAACGAAAGGAAAGATGCTCGAAATGAGAGGCAAATAACTCAGACCTTAATGAAGGCTATGCTGGAGAAAATTGAGAAGATAGAGAAGAAGGCTGGAGAGCGAGGTGAAAGGGTCATAATAGTAGGAGATAGGAAATGACAAAAGAAAAAGGATCACCGGAGTAGATGGAGATCATAGATATGGGAAGAAGAGTGCTCTACTGGTGAGATCTATAGTTGTGGCCAACATCGTACAAACGACGGAGCTGTGGGAAGAAGAAGAAGGTAGGTGAACCCCAGAATCATCCAGCAACAGCCTGTGTTTTGGGGAATGTGATCGGGAATGGTACCCGGGGAAGGGGCGAGAAGTTCCCAACTATGGAAGAAGCTACGCTCAGATTAGGAGGCATGAAGAGGCCCTTGGGCGAGAGCATGACGGCTCCAAAAAGTCAAATTACGGATTAGTTTCGGAGGGAGATGAGGAAATAAGAGGAAAATGTGAAATGAGGAGCTCGGGGTGATCAGGATATGGGGATAACATCCCAATTTAAGAGGAAATATTAGCGGTGGAGTTTCCGAGGAAATTCACCAGGCCTACGATGGATGTATATAAAGGCAACACGGACCCCAAGCCCCACGTTGAAAAGTTTGTTCTATTGATGGAAATCCTGAGAGTGGTAGAACAGGCGATGTGCAAGGTGTTCTCATTAACTTTGGGAGGACCCGTCAGCCTATGGTTTAGACAATTGATCTCGTGAAGTTTGATAGGTATCATAACTTGGTAATGGAAGTCCACCGGTCTATGAGTCCCGGAAGACTTGAGAGTTTTAAGGGAGCCTTAAGGGTCGGGAAGCTATGAACTTACCTAAGAATCCAGAAGATACCAGACTATGCCACAGCCTTGGAACAGGCAAGGAAATTCGTATTGTTGGAGGAAGAGGATAAGATATCCAAAAGATGAATTTCTCGGGCATCGAAAGTGCCAAGGTAAGAGAATCGATGTGAGATGGGTAAGAATCAGTTAAGACCGGCCCCGAGGCAGAAGGAATTCAGACCAACAGCTCAGGGTAATCCAATGCAAGAGATGAGGCCCCGATCAAGGTCGTTTATGTCATCGGAGGAATAATACACCTTCATGAATAGACCATTGGCCCAGATCACTTAGAAGATTCAAGATAAAGGTTTACTGACTGATCCTGATCTGAAAAGGTTCCCGGTTGAGAAGAGAGACCACAGGTCCTAATGTACACACCACAATATGAAAGGGCATGCCACAGAGAGATGTAAGCACCTACAGGAGCAAGTGGAGGACCTGGTGGGGAATAGTTATCTGAAAGACTACATAAACCATAAAGCCATTACGATTAGGCAGCGAAGGGAGCCGAGGCTGATGTTCACGATAGCAGGGGTAAGGACGTTGGCCTGGGATTCAAATAGAGCGAGAAACAACTATTGTCGTACCAAAGGCCTAAATGTATTAACAATGGAGAGGGTCCCAAAGATCCAGAAGGCCATAATAGTGTCCATAATGTTCATCGAGGAAGGCGCCCAAGGGTTGAGCTACCCCAATGATGATACACTGATACTGATAGACCTAAGGAGTGCGGTGGATATCATCTCTAGAGATGCCTTGAATAGTTTGGGTGTGGAGTACACTACCTTGATATAGGATGTGACACTATTATATGGGTTTGGGTGAGCAACTGTTGTCCCATTAGGCCGGGTACAGTTGACAATGACTATTGGGACGGCCCGCCATAATCAGATTATCATGTGTTGGACAATTATGACCCATAGCGTCACTATTTGTACAGATCATGGTGTTGTTGTACAAATTAACTATGTGACAAAGGAGATTGCACTCTTATCATTTGTGATTAGATAACCAAGATATATAAATGATAGGAGGTCCCTGTGATTTGTTCCTGGATTGAGAATGATATGAGACAGTATCAGTACACGAAGGATAAATCATTAAATATCCCTAGTCAGAGTATTATCGAGATTGGACATCGATAATACGTAAAAGACTAGTATTACACTTGTGCACGTTGTGAGGGCAAAACGACATATTTCTCATATATTTGGGTATAGGATACTCATAAAAGTGTGATAGGAGGTTGTGTTTTATCGATGGTACGGGAAACAGCTTCGCTCTGGATATACCCCGCGGAATCCCATTGGTTGTATGACTATGTGTCTATGGGAGTCTGCAATCAGGGTAGGTGTATTTGGTCTTAACCTGAGACTTGCACCGCTAATACTTACGACAATCAATATGCTTTGGTTGCGGTTTTCCAGGGCTTTAACAAGTTATGTGTACGCCTATTCTGGGTATATTGAGAATCGTAGTGTGTTGGGTGTGATGTCGAGATGGAAGTATCACTCTAGTCATAATGGAGATGATGATCGCGTAGGATACATAACTTGTTCCCTTAAATGCTCGAGCTATCAGGATATTATGACTAGGTCATGTATATCCGATTATAGAGACTAGTTACCAAACATCCGATATGTGTTCGTACGGGGCAGACACAATTCCATCTCCAGGCCTAGCACGTGGTCATCCGATACTGGATCGAAATACGCAATACTACGTATACTACGCCTGATATAGATCACATATTCCTATAAGGATATTTCTGGAGAATTGGGTAGGCATGACGCTTTGCTAGAAGCCAACCTTGTCTTGTAAATCGGTATAAACGTAGTACTTGGTACTTCCGTGTTCAGATAGTCCGACGACCGTATTTACTGCCAACATATCCGGGGATCTCATGGGTCGCTTCCTGAAGATTCACCGATGATGTATGACTCGCACTTTAATTAATCTGGGATTAATAAGATGAGAGAGAAAATTAATCTGAGATTAATTACGGAGATATTTTATCTGGGATAAAATATTAATAAAGAGAGAGAACGATTAATTTGGAATTAATCGATAAAATAATATATTCGATATATTATACGAAATTTGATTTCGACGCGGAATTGAAATTAGATTTTAATTCGGGCGAACGAGTTAATTTAGAATTAATTCGTTAGCGATGTGAATAGTGATTTCGCTAGGCATAATCATTTAATTACGTCGCAACGAAAAATTCGTTAATTCGGAATTAGCGAACTCGAGCCCGAGTGTGCTTGCGAGCGCATTCAGATTTCGAATTCGAATGTGGCACGCAAGTCACATCAAGCGTCAAATCGCTAGTCACATCAAGAGTCAAATCACATGTCACTTTGAGTGATGTGACAATTGATTGATTAGTTGATGTGAGTTGATTGCAAGCATTTAATGCTTGACTTTTTGAAATTAAAAAGTGGTAAATGGTTTATTAATTTTGGAAATATAAACTTAATATACTTTTTAATTTCTCTCTCCCTATACTCACGGTTTCTAGGAAACCCATCTCTTTCCCTCCTCTTCTCTCACGGCTTGGAGCCAATTTCTTTCTTCTTCCATTTCTGGTTCTGCCGAAAGATAAAGAGAAGCAAGAGAGTGATTTTGTTGCAAAATCAAGTGCTAGCACACAATGAGTCTTCCTAAGGTGATATGGAACCGATTTCATGAGCTTGGAATCACAAAGCTTGGAGCTTCAATGGAGGACATCCATGACCGATTCTTGCAGGAGCAACACCACCCACTGCCGAGCAGTCCACTGCAGAACAAGGAACCCACTGCCGAGAGTTCAAGGGGCTTGAAGGCTTATGTTCATCGCATCGCAAGATCCGTTCATTGTGAGTATGATTTCGCCATTCTCCTTTGTGTATTCACATGCGTTTTTGTGCTTGATTTCATTCTTGGGACCTAATTAGATACCAACAATGGTATCTTGAGCCTAAATTGAGCATCAAATATTTTAGGGTTTAAAATTGGGTAAAATTAATTTGAGCATGATTTGGTTAAATTGATTGATTATGTATGCTTGGATGTTGATTAATTGAAGTTGTGCATGATCAATTTCATGAAATTTGATTGGATCAAGTTTTCCCCAATTGTGTTGGCTTGGCCGATTATTATAGAGCCCTAATGTCTTGGTAATTTTTGTTTTTTGATCATTGGATGACTTAAAACAATTGGGTAAAGTTGATTTGAGGTTTAATTGGATTGAATTTTGAATTGGACAAATTTTCCCCAAATTAGTGGCTTGGCCGAATCTAATGAGTTTTTGAAATTCATGGTGTTTTTTGATTTTTGATTCATTGGATGAGTTGAAATGATTTGGTAAATGATGATCTTGGATTTAATTGGATTGAAACCGAATCGAAATGAAAAACCCTTATATTGCCGAGAATGACAAAGCATGAAAATGGGTTTGATTTTTGATAAAATGTGTTGGACATGTTTTGTTGTGAAAGTTCATGATTAATTAGGCTAATTGATGTTTTAGAAATGTTAATTGGGTAATTAATTGTGTAATACACTTTAGGTTAATTAAATTATGAAATTGGATTTGTGTAATTTAATTAATTTGGGCTTATTTTGGAAATTGGGCCTTAAAGGTTGTAATTGAGCTTATTGGGCTTGGTTGTACCAAGTTAGGTTTAGGCTAAATTGGTTGGATCCAATTGGGCCCAAAACCGCATCCATAAAGTCCAATTATGACTTAATGGACCTTAATTTTAATTGGGCCTAATGGGCCTAAATTGGTTTCTAGGCACATAAGGGTGATTCCTTTAAATGGGCTTTAGTCTTTGGGTTTGACCCGAGTTGACCAAAAGTCTACGCCTTAAAGAAATTAATTAAAAACCCATTGGACTTTAATTAAATAAACATTGGATGTTAATCGGGCTTTGAGACCCGTAATGATTAAATGTGGAATTTAAATCGTAAAAGGTTTATTAATAAAGTGTAGTATTTAATTTGGAATTAAATATAGAATTAATATTAAATACATATTAAATTGGATTTAATGTTGTAGTTTAATTTAATTCAAGAATTCATACTTTGAGTACTTATTCGCAAAACGAGTTTGACTCGCGCAAAATCAAATCGTTGTTTGAACATTGGATGATCACTAATTATCAGATTACTTAATTGGATTAGATTGATTGATAACATGCTTGTGTGAATACATGGTTACGATGCATGAATAATGTATATCGGATGGATATTAGATGGGTGGGGCAATTTTGGAAATTGTTGTAATAAATTTTGAATTTATTAATTGGACCTGCGTGTCCAGCCTTTTACCTCATTTCTCATTGTATTTCTCTTCTCACATATTCCCCTCAATGTAAATGAGGTTTCTTTAGGAGTGTTATATAACGGGTAGAAGTGATACTAGTGCTAGCGGGAGAGAGAAAGGGAGAGATTTGATCTAGGATCAATGTGTAAAGTATCCATCCGCATATCATTATTATTTTATTCATATGCGTTTTATTATGTGTTTAGAATGCATGTTTAAGGGTGTATGATGATGAGACCTTAACAAAGATAATAAATTGGTTGCCAATTTGCACGCGAAAAACCCTCGCTAAATATTAAGCGTTTTTCCTTCCATTGAGTGATTCTTACTCAAGATCCAAGACTGGCATTGGTTTGTTGGCCAAAGTCAAGGCCTTTGTCCATCGAGGATGTGTTTGAATCATGATAGCTTTGTTCAATATTGGTGTGTTGTCCAAGTTGTGGTTTGTTGGCCAAAGTCAAGACCACTTCTTGTCCATCGACATTGATTACGAAGCTTTCCATGGTCAATGGGTCGCGCTTAACTGGGATCACTAAGTTTGTTGTGCCAAAGCCAAGGCTTAGTTGATTCAGAGGAAAAAGGTTAGGTGATACATTGGATGTATTGGCACATATAAGATATATGTTTCGGACTTGGATGTCCCCTACTGGATCTAGGAATTGGATTGGATCCAATTGATCTTAGAGATCTACCTAGTTAATTATCATACAATTTGTTGGCCAAAGTCAAGATTGTGTGATATTTAACGGGATCCTAGCCCACTAGGAAACACGGTTTCCCGAGTACTCGACAGAGGGTTAGAGGCTCGCCGAAAAATAGTGGGAGGCGAGTATTAAATTTGGAATATTCGTTTAGTAACTTGCCATACGCGCTCAATCACAAATTATTTCGTCGTTAAATTAAATGTTAGTTGGACTAATATTTAAATTGTTGTTTTAATAAACAGTTGGACTGTATTATAGTTGATTATATAATTGGATTATAGTAATCAATATATTTGAATTAATTAATTTCAATTAATAGTTGATTTTATAGTTGGACTATAGTAATCAATATAATTGAGGTTAATTAATTTAAATTATATTTGATTATATAGTTGGACTATAATAATCATTATAATAAATAGTACCACAAATCGTTGATTAAATAGTTGGAATATTAGAATCAAGATAATGAAAGATTAGTGTTTAAAACATAATCCTGGGTGAAAATGTATTTAAACGACTTTAATTTTCAAATTGGGAATAAAGTTTCAGATGGTCCTGGAAACTAATAAGTTACTTTATTTGATAAAATAACATATTAGGCCTAAGCCTGAAGTTAAGCAAATAAGTGGAACATGATATTTGGAATATTCATATAATGATAACTTTAGTGCTTAATCCATTATACTTGTCATATAAACTCCTTAATTTCTTTATCAGAACTAAGGATTAGATTCTTAAAGTATGATATTGAAATTGAAGGATCTTCATAAATCTATACTTAGATTTTAGAAGTAAATATTGCAATAAAAAACTCTTGGAGAGTTAATGATTATTCTCAAGGAGACAAAGTCAAAGTTTACAATAAGGCAAGTAGCGCAAGGCGCACCTTACTTCGATATTCCAGAATGCCAAGGCTTGGCAAAGGCAAAATCATTATAATCTTCTAGGAAGATAAAAGGACATATCCCAAGAAGGAATTGAAGACGAGCAAGGAACTGACTTCAAATATGTTTGTCATAAATATGTTCACTACTAGTATTAAAATTAGATTTTAGATACTTAGTGTGATACAAAAATATGTACTGATGTTCAGAATCTGCTATGAGCAGGATACTGACTTCTATTGAGATTAATCTGCGAATTGAAAACGGGAAGAAAGTCGCTGTTTTAACCGTAGATACCTAAGTTTAGGAACTACCCTTTGGGTATGTACGTAAATTAGGAAACTGTTATAATGTAACTAGTTTGACTAGAAACATTATCTCTATATCAGTGTATAATCCGTTGCGGATATACCTTTATATTCTAGAACACTAAAGTGTTTTATTATATAAAGATGATATTGAGATAAACACATTAGATGTGAACAACAGAATTTAGATTTAGAATATAAATAAATCTCACACGTATAACATGACAAACAAATAGCTCAAACTGATTTGATCAGGTTGAAACTTGAATGTGGCATTGTTGTCTAGGACACAATTAAACAAGACTCGTATATCCACACTTTCGAAGAGTGGGTACTAGGACTAATTTGATTCTATTCAAATAAAGTCTACGAATCTAGTTTATTGGGCAAAATGCCTAAAACACCTTTACTTGGTAAAAGTACAAGTGCCATCGATCTGCTAGCCCTCGTTCATAGTGACGTAAGTGGGCCCATGTCTAGCTAGGCTAGAAGTGGATATGAATATTTCGTGACCATACACGGATGTGGCATCGCGTTATGGTTATGTATTTCTTTTGAAACATAAATCGGAAACTTTTAGAGTTTCGACACGAGATAAACAAACCGATCGGCTAAAGTATTAAACCATCACGGTTAGACCATGATAGAAAATACTCAAGCAATAAGTTTCTCAAATACTTGAAAGAG